>JABUQX010134699.1:0-22462 GCA_015478945.1 Trachelipus rathkii | reverse complement strand
GACCGGGCGGTGAGGACCCTCGCCCGTGACAGTCTTTGCCCGCTAAGGGCGAAATAATTTACCTGCGGTAGTGTGCCGGAAGAGCCTAGAGACCCACGACTCCTTTGCCATCGGGGCGAAATATCTTTTTTCTTCTCTATGAAAGAATCCCTTTGTGGGGTATTTCTATAGTAAAAATATAAAAAAAAATTTTAATTTATAAAATAGCCATTTTATTTCTTTTTTCAATTTTTTCAACAAATAAAATAATAAAAATCTCAAAACAACTCTAAAAGGTTTTTTCTAACAGTAGGTCTTCTTTAATTTCATATTTACTTATACTGAGCCTTAACAATAATTTTTTTATTTTTTTATTTTTTTTACATTTTCCTATCGCTGTAGCTATTCGAGGATTCACTCAAAAATGTATTCCTTTCGCTGTAGCTATTGTTAATGTTTTGATATATTGATTTTGATTTTTTTTGATGATTTTTTTTCTAGAAATGTCCTTACCATCTTTACCTTCTGCGACCCAGCGTCAATGTCCAGCCAAAACGTATTCCGTTTTACTGGGGGGTCAGCATTAGAGTTTTTAAGAATATATATGCACGCCTAATTCCAGAGCTGCCACCATATATATATAAGTACAGACATCTACTATATATTATATAATAATATATATATATATAATTACTAGCGGTTACGGGGGATTATATAGGGCCCACCGGCAAGGATTAATAAGAGGGCCGCTAATTAAAATATTTATGCCCGAAATAAAGTACTAAAGCAATCTCAGAAAATATATACATGATAAGGAAACATTAAATATAATGAAAATTGAAAATTAACATAATTATATTACAAATATAACCTAATATAATATATTATATAATACTTTAATATAATATATAATTTTATATATTATATATTATTAATATATATTATATTATATTATCTAGAAATCTATTTATCTCTATGATATACATATATATTTGTAACAATGATCTATTAAGATACGAGCTATTCTTAATTAATATATAATAATTATATATATAATATATATATTATATTACATGTATAAAATATATTCTATTTATAGATAATATTATTAGCTATATATAAATCAAATTTTATACAGATAAAAATATCTTATTATAACGCTCTTATTAAATGCATATTATATTAATTTATATTATGTATAATATAATATAATATTTTGAGATATATATTGATATATATACTGTACTAGTTATATTAATAAAAAATTTTATAGACAAAAAAATATATATATATATCTATATATATTAAACATATAGTTATATCTAATAATATTATATCTAGGTGAGGTTATAATAATTATTTTTTTACACATCTATTTATTTATATATATTTACTAATATTAAAATAATTTAAAACATCTATCTAAATGAGTATAAATATTTACATTAAGAATTCTAGTAATCTAGTATTATTAAACGTATCATGGACCTTTAGCTAAGCGATCATTCTTTTTTTATTGTAAACAATAATCGTTTGTTTGACCTTGAGAAAGATAAAAATGTCAGACAAGGCTGTGAAAGGTCAAAGTGTTGAGTTAGCCCCTTATTATATAATATTTACTACCAAACGATGATCATATATCAACAGTCAGGAAAAGTTCGTTACGTTGTGATGATTTAGGCTATATGTCTCAAAAAAATAAATAATAAATAAAGAAAATTGAAGTATTATAAAATAAATAAAATACTTCTACTTATGGTTTTTTATTTGTGTTATAAAATGCGAAAATATGTTTTAGATAGAAAAAAATGTGATAGGCTTGATAAAGAGAAAGAGTGATTTAAGTGAATATGCCGATCTATTATTTGTCGACATGAAGCTTGCTTAAAAAAGTAAATCAGAAAAAGGTGAATAAATGTTCCATTAGCTCTTTCATATTAGAAGAATTGACCTAATCAATCCAATGTGGAGAAATCAGATCTCAGACTCTCTGCATTGTCTTTCCTCAGACTTTTCTTTTTTTCTTTTTTTTTCTTCGAGATAAGATAGACATTGAGAGGCTTGGTGCTTGTAGCCGAGCATATCGGTTAAATTAATACACGTTGATAATGAAGTGTACAATGTGATTAAAAGACTAGGAAGCCAGGGTCAATAAATCACTGCTTGTCTCAAGAAAGAGAGAAAGGTCGACATAAGTTATTAGTCCAAAACGCCAAACCCTAGAATGGAGATACTATATTAATCAAAAGACGTGTAACAAGACACAGAGTCATTTCATTCAGCAGCGAATATTATATAATATTTTATTAACTTATTGATTATAACGTAGAGCATTAGGCAAACTAAATATATAGATGATTTTATGGCTAATTAGTTTATTTTACCCACTAGTATACTCACTATCTACTCAAATTGGAGTTTAATTTGGGCGAACCACTAGCTGGTTGATATTTTGGTATATATGTTCAGAATGAAAACATGTGATTCTCATGATGATTATTATATTTGTACTATTATGTCCATTAATATAGCCTTATATAATATTGGCGGTGAGATTATATACTATAAACTAGATAATTATATAAGGAATAAATTATATATTGGCATAATAAAAATATTATATTATACGTTAAATTCCTTAATACACTTAAGTCATATATATCTATATCACTATTTAATATAATATAGTAGGGTATTTAATATAGTATAATTACCGCAGACCTTTTTGACCTTCTTCTGACGCGACCTGTTTTGAGCTCGAATTTTTAACCTGACCTTGACTTTTTGGGCCTTTAACCTTTTTTGACCGTTAACACACTACCAACCTTTGGGTCTTCCATGGGTCCAATTTTGGCCCAAATTTTTCCTACTGCGCTTGTCCTTTTAGGGGAAGTCGATTTTTTTGAGAACCCTAATATTTGAGAACCCTAATTTTTTGAGAAGCCCAAATTTTTGAGAACCCAGATTTTTTTGAGAACCCAAATTTCTTTGCAACCCTAATTTTTTGGCAACCCCATTTTTTTCGGCAACCTTTGAAGAACGGTTGCGCCAAACGGTTGCCGTCACAACCGTTGTATTACCCCCCTATTTTTCGCCCCCTAATTTTTTCAATCCATGGTCAGATTTTTGCCCTACGGTAAATTTTTGGCTACTCCTTTGATCTCCGTGGTCATTTTTGGCCCAGCGTTAATTTTGGCTTACCCTTTGGTTCCATGGGTTCAATTTTGGCCCACGGTAATTTTTGACCTACCCTTCTGGTTCTTCCATGGCAATTTTCGGCCCACGGTTATTTTGACTACCCTTTAATCTCCATGGGTCCAACTTTTGGGCCCACGGTAATTTTTGATCGTCCTTTGAGGCTTAGCCCTATTTTTTTGATGCTTTTACCTTTATTGATGTCTTCGCCTTTAACCTGTCAATATTACCCATGGGTCATTTTTGGCCCCCGGTAATTTGGGCATGCCTTTAGGGCTTAGCGCCTATTTTTTGCAATGTCTTTACCGTTGGTTGACCCATGATATGTCGGCTTTAACTTGGGCCATATAATCCATGGGTCATATTTGAAAACGGTAATTTTTGTCTTTCTTAGGGACTTAGCCCTTTTTGGATGTCTTCAACCTTGTTTGACATGATCGTTTCGGCCTTGGCCATGCCATAAACCAGGGGTCAATTTTGACCCACGAAAATTTTATCTTGGTTGGGTTCCCAATCACCGTAAGAATTACCCTGGGAGTCTATTATGTTATACTGATTTATCTATAGTGCCAGGGTGAGTGCCAGGCGAGTGGCCAAGTGGAGTCGCCAATGAGGCCTATGAGATCCCCAGGAGTGCAAGATGAGTGCCACATAGTGCCAAGTGAAGTACCACAAATAGTGCCACTGAGTGCCCACTTTGTCAAGCCTTTTCCTAGCCTTCCCTGAAGCCTAGACATAGCCCTGATATGGGTTCTACCTCAGGTATAACAGGGATGAGATTCGATTGGTGGTATATTAAAGTTGCTAGGATGCTTCTATTATGAGTTAGTCTTTCTAACACTCTATAACACACACAACACTCGACATTATGTCACCATTCACGAGACCTTATATCACAATGACAGCTTACATTAAACCATAATACCCTTACACCATCATCTACCCACCAACACAGACTAGCACTATTCACTTAACACTCACACACTCGAATAATTTTGATGCCCAACTTTGATGCCTCAACTTTGCTGCCCTCACTTTGATCGCCCCAGATAAATGCCTCAGCATTGAGCCCTCAACTTTGAATGTCTCACTTGATGCCACAACAGCATAAACGCCTCAAGAAATTGATTGACTCATCTTGATGACGCATCTTTGATGTCCATCTATATCTGATCGATTCATTCCTTGATGACGTCCATGCTTTGTTGATACCATCTATATTGATGAGTCATCTTTGTAAATCATCTTGATGGCTCATCTCTACGCCCCATCATAGAAACAGAGTTAATATTAATGTCTTCCCTAGTTCAAATGGAGCACCAGGGGCGCCCGCATGCGCCCTCAGCGCGCAAAGCAACCCAGCCCGCACCCGCAGGTGCGATCCGCCGCGGCCCCGCCCGCCGCGCGTTCCCGCGTTTCCGCCGCCGCGTGCGCCCCCGCAGGCGCAATATTACCCGCCCGCGCGTGCGCCCGCAGCGCCATATTCCCGCACGAATGAAAAAATAATATATATACTATGAAGTCATTCATTTTATTTCGTACTTAAAACTATCAAAGAATATCTTTCAAATATACTATGAGTATATCAAATATTTTATTTCAACAAACATTTTATTAAACAACATTTTCGCGAACTAAAACTGTCAACTCATTACAACAGGACCTATTATTTAACACATCATTGTATTAAAGCAATATTTTTTACTTAATACTTCTTTTACTAATACTTTTTAATTTGATACAATTTTTAAAATTGTATGCTAAGAGAAGAAAAAAAAACCAGAGTTCCTGATATATAATCATTTTATTTTACTACAATTGACGAAAATTTGTATTTAAAAACATTAAACAATAAAATAACTGAAAAGGCAGTAAATCAGTAAATCAATAGAGGTGTGACCTGACACCAAGGGGGTATTAGTATGCTTGTGTTTTACTTACTGCTTTGACTCATGTTTTACTGCTTTAAAACTCATTTTTAACCTGCTTAACTCAATATGTTTACTGCTTTACTCATCATATTTACTTAACATTGACATTGACTTATAAGGCAGTAAATCAGTAATCTAAAATAGAGGTTGACCTAGCAACAGTAGGGTTGTAGTATGAGTATTGTTACTGCTTTACTGCTTTTAAACTTCATATATTTATTACCTTAACTTCAATATGGTTTTACTGCTTCAACTCATATATTATAAACATTAGCATACCTTAAAGCTAGTAAATAGTAAATCGAATAGAGGGTGACCTAACACGCAAGGGGGGAATTGTATGCTTTTGTTTTACTGTTCTGCTTACTGCTTTAACTTTCTGCTTACTGCTTTAAAACTTCTGCTTTACTGCTTTAACTTTCTGCTTAACTGTTTTAACTTTCTGCTTTATACTGTTTTAACTCATATATTATTAACATTATGTTTTTATTTGTTTTAATACTTTTTCAATTATTTATATTATTTTATTTATTTTTTATTAGATTTGTTATTATTTTCTTATTTTATTTTTATTATTATCTTTTATATTGTTATATTTATTTTTATTTTTATTTGTTATACTTAGTGTTATTTACTTCATGCTATTGTTATTATTATTTACATACACTATGTCACTATGACACTTATACACAACATTACTAGCACTTATACACACATTCACTATGCACTTACATTTACCCATTGAACACTTACATTTACACTTATACACACCCTGCACACAACACACACAACACACAACAGCACACACAACAACACAACACAGCACCACGCCGCCACTTAACTTAACACCATTCACCTATGAACTTATACACACATTCACTATGACACTTACATTTACCCATAGATAACTTACATTTACACTTAATACAGCACAACAATTTACTACACACGCAGATTACTTTACACTCACACAGATGTACTTACACACACCACACAGATTTACTTACACACGCAGATTACTTACACATATAACGTATAAATTTATTAAAACATTTTAATTTTGAAATTAATTCCGTTAATTTATATTACTCATTCAAATATAAGCTAAAATAATTCAAAAGTTGCCCTGAAAAAGTTTCCTCATTATCTTTGAAGACAGAAGAAATTATTATTAACGTTATAACTTTGGATGTTAAAGTTAAACTATCAAGTTTTAAAATAGCTTTTACTAAAATTTATGTAATTTTATAAAGAAACATATATTTACATACCTTAAAGCAATAATCAGTAATCATAAGGTCAGCCCTAGCACCACCACTACACCAAGGCATGAGCGTTATGTTCCATGTGGACTAGGCTTACACATCTTAGGCCAGTATAGGTATTAAATAACAAAATAAGTGTTTTGCCTGCGTACAAACTTTCATTAAAATCTTTTTTAAGTTCTATATTTTATAAAATAACAATTGATTCACTTACATTTATATTATTCGCCTCGATGTTAACTAAAAAGTTTCAAGTTTTTTAACGAATTGGAAATTTTCTTATCTATAATTATATTATCTATGTACATGACAATACCATCACGAGAAACACAACTAACCCGTGCACGTCCTTACAGATAACGTAAACTGACCTCTCTCTCTGTAAAATGTGTTTAAATAACTACTTCAGGCCTAAAATTACGGATAATCTTTTTGTATCCCGGGCCGATTTAGACCTAATTCCGGTCAAAATATATTTCAAACTGACCTTTTTCTGTAAAATGTGGTGCAATAAACTAGCGTTAGGCTCACATTTTAGTCTTAAAGTTTAGGATAGGCCTTTTGTATCCAGGTTGATTTCTAAGCCTACACTACCTATCAAAAGGTAATCCAGTATAGACAAGAATCGAAAATCAATGAAAGGGCTTTTATAAATGATATTTTCAAACGTGGAAACATGCTGGAATCGGTAAGATCTTTAAGGCAGGTAGAAGAACTGTTACCTTTTCCTTGTGACGTTGCCGGAGTAATGCCTTATCTCTATACTGAACCGATGTGAGTGGTCGAGAAGATTTATCGTTTTGGTTTACGTATGTAAAAACATGTTTGTTTTCATAACCTGAACTGCTGGTTTAATTTAAACGTCTTAACATACATGATAAATATTTATAAGGAAGTAAAAATAAGGATAATAAAACTTTACTCCAATAATAATTAAATTTTAATTACATTTATTAACTTACACTAATTTATCTATATAATATATATATATTAATATCCTATATATATAATATATATATATATAGTAAATAAATATATTATATATATATATATAATATATACATATTATACTATAGTATAATATATATATAAATATATCTAAGAGGAAAATTAAATATATATCAAATAATGTAAAATTACAATGATTTATATATATCAGGTTTCACTGACTTTCAAATGAAGAATATTATTATATATTACACTTCCACATACATCTTTACACAAGTAAGTTTATGATTATTTTATATTAAAAATTCTCTCTCTATACAAATATGAATTACATATATATTTATCGATGATATGTTTCGTGTAGTAATTATTGATTATTACACATAACGTAACAAAAGTTCCAGCTCAGATATCATAGCTATACTTCTTCTGGGTCACCTGCAATAAATCAATCTCTTGCCTATTGTTTTCTAAGTACGATAAATTGAATTTCTGGTACGTCTATAGGAAACTTAGGAAGCGTCTAAATGATAACAGTGAACGGATCATCGATCCGGGTTTTCTTAAATGCGTAGTATCTTGGTATAACATGTAATGAATTACGGTTACTAATTAGATAACACATATTCTTCTTCAGCTGTTTGAAGAGATCTCCCCTCCAGCTCCCACCTCTTACCTTTTGTGCTCCCATGTCCCTCCATCAACATCTTCGTCTGAGTCATACTCGAATTTCACCTTATCACAGATACGGTTGTTTCATTCAGGTTATGCAGCTCTAACTTCCCAAGACTGATAATGTTTTAGATGTTTATTAAAATGCAGAGTTAAGTTAGCTTATCGCTCGTTTCTTCACAGGCTAAATAACTGTCTTCAGGTCCAATTTAAAGCTGAACTTAGGTTTAACAGTATTCTGTAAGCCATTTCAGTGATGATTACATATACAAGTAAGTTCATCTGACTCACGAAAATACGATTGGTGATTATAACAGGGTGATTGACCGGCATAGCACCGTATGAAAAGTTCCACAATCCAATCGGGATATTACGTTTATATAGAATGAAACCACCTACTTCCTGGATCCTTGATTCCAACTGGACAGTGAATTGATATTGATGGGATATACATGTTAGAGACATGATAACACTGTAGTTAAATAGAGGCAGCTATTATTATAACAAACCAGGAAAGAAGAACTTGTGCAAGCGACAGCTTAAGAAGAAGGCCAAACGAGTATTTTAAAGTGAGTTTGGGTCTTAAAACAGTCCGACTGCTCAAAAAGTATAATATGTTCATTCCAATCAGAACAGCCGTAATGGCCCAGCGGATATGACTATATACAAATTCTATCTTTCCTATCACCGTAAAACGCGACAAAAGAACGATAAACCAACAAAATTCACAATACAGAACCAATCACATACGAGTCCCCATTAGGATATTTACTCCGTACCACTCACCAAGAAAGTACATTTCCTTGCTATACCTGATCAAAAGATCCTTTACAGACTCCAAGCCTGTATGTGCACGTTTGAAATATAGTTTCATGCCACACTACTAATCCACATTGATTCATCCGATTCTGTAGTACTACTACTGGAATTACCTTTTGACGCTGAATGAGTATTTTTTAGCATTCAAATACCGGGCCTAGATATAAAAGGTATATGTATCAACAAGAGACTCTTCCCTCATATTTATGGCCAATAACTTCAGGATACAGACATTGCAACCACAATTATATACAGAAGGAGTATAGAGTCAGAGCTTTGAAACTGATTATATTTGAACCTGGGTATTAGGCCACTAAATCGCCCCGGCGCGGTACAAAACGGATTATCCTAAATTTAGGGCAAAGTTGTAGTATTAGCCACCCCATCATTTTTACTAGAGAAGATGTCCAGATTCTGTATCTAGTTAACGTGTTGGCGGTTTGTCTGTGTTTTCTCGCGTTCCCCCATTTCATTTATTCAAAAAATGGGGGCAATCCAGAAGTATTTATATATATTAAATTACACTTTAACAAAAAAACTTTATTAAATATTTTTCGTAACTTTATGAAAGTGCCGAAGAAGTGTAATTAATAAATTATAAATCTAAAGAAATAAAAATATGTTATTTATAATTTTAAAAATCTATTATAGAATGATTCTTAAGTAAATAATACATGTGCTAAGAAATTGAGTAACAAACTAGTTTGTTTATTTTTAAATTCTAGTGTGGAGTGACTTTAATATTTTCCTTTACAAAGCAGTAAAGACTCAAAAGTAACACTGATGGACATAGCTTTGTTGGTTCAGGATATAGTGCTAGAGGCGTTATATAAATGGAAACTTTATGATTATCTAGATATTTATTTGCTTTAGGTACTCAAACATATATATCGTTTTTTATAAAAAAAATCATCATGAAATTTAATTAAAATTTATATTATTACACTTGAGTATTATAAGCATTCACTAAACAAGAAGAGTATACAGTTAAATAAGTAAATTCTGTTCATAAAGATATAATGATTGATTTTTTATTAACAGAAGTTTTCAGAAAACTATGGCAAAATCTAAGAGTGATAAATAGGGTATAATAGTTAGATAGAAATAGCATGTTAGACAGTTAAGATTAAATTGAATACTGTATTTGGAGTAGATAGTAATTATTAAAGTTTTAAAAATCGTCCGTTACAGATATCCTTAACCAGAATTACGTTATATATATTATAGATTGTAACGTGTAAATTGAGATCTATATGTGTGTAGGGTGTGTAATAGGTGAGATGTCGTGTATCTATAGGCGGTAGTGTTAAGATAGGTGAGTGTGCGTTCAGAGTTAGTTGTGTTGACTGTGTTGTGTTAGTTAAGTAACAATCTTGTGAGTAACTATGTAAGTATAATCTGTCGTTGTGAAGTAAATCCTGTCTGAGTTGATAGTGTAATAAAGCCTGTTATGGCTGTATTAAAGTAAATACTTGATCTACCTATACTACCTACGAGCAGACGCGCTGAGCTGAGAGAAGGGCAACGAGACTTGAAGAGATGGAGATCGAGAAGAAGGAGGAGAAGATGTTAAGAATAAGTGCTTCTGTGTGAGTAGTACAAGTACAACTCTTGGTGTACCATGAATCTGTGAGGTGAGAGGCTGTGTGTGTGTGTGAAGTAAATCTCCGTTGAGAAGTAAATCAGGTGTGAGTGTAAGTAAATCGGATGTAAGTAAAATCTGAGTGTGTGTATATACAGTGATAAATGTAGACGTGTCTATGAGTAAATGACGAGATAGTGGCATAGGAATGTGCTGTATACAGTCTCATGATGTGCATGTGCTGATATAAGTCGTCGAAATGTGGGCGATTGTGTGTGCTGCATGTGTGAGTGGTAGTGGTTCTAAATAACTAATTAATGACAATAGACATGAACGTATAATAACACAAGGTATCAAGATACTAACAAACAAAGTAAAATAAAATAAGTTAATAGAAACTTAGATAATACAAATAAAATAAAGATAAAGAAGAAGATAAAAATAACAATAGTTTGAAAAACAAAAATAAAATACATAATAGAAATGCAAAACTACATAATAACAAACTAAGAAGTAAAAAAAGAGTAAAAAAAGTAAACAAATCAAAAAGGCATGTAAGAACGTCTTTCATGAAGATTCTTTTAATATACAAAATAACAATCAAACAGAATAATAGTAATAAAAAACTTAAAAAGCTAAAAACTAAATAAATAATAATAAAATATGAATAAACAGAAAAAGAAATAAAAATAAAAAGTATTAAAACAAAATAAAAGAAAAACATACTCGTTATATAGCAATCATTGACGTGTCAAAGCATCGCTAAAGATGAACCATTGACTTCTCTACAACAGCACGTTAAATCAGATAGTCTTAAAGCAGTCAAAGCAGAAGTTTAAAGCCAGAAAGTAGATAGTTAAAGCACAGTGAAAAACGAGACGTTAAGAGCACAGTAGTACATTAGCATATAGTTAAAGAAAAAAAAAGTAAAAACTTACGTCATAAAACATAAAGCATACTTAATCCACTAATGTATATGGTCGTTATATACACCTTCTATTGATTTACTATTTACTGCTTACTAAGGTACTGTAATGTTTAATAACTATATGAGTTGAGTTAAAGCAGGTTAATACATGCGATATTAAAACAGAATGAAAGCAGAAAGTTAAAACAGTCGAAAGCAGAAAGTCTAAAACACAGACTAAAGCAGAATAGCGTATAAAGCTACGTATAAAAAATAGCATTCAAAGCAGATAAAAGAGAGAGTTAAAGCCAGTTAACGCTCAGACGGTTATATGCTCCTGACCAAGTTAAAGCAGAGACGTTAAAGTGCCTTCCACTTATCCCACTAAAGGTTAAGACGCCTGAAGTTGTCACATAACACGCTCTTATATTGATTTACTGGTTTACCTGCTTTAACGTATGTAATGTTAAGTAAATATATGAGTCGTTAAGCAGTAAACACATCTGACCAGAGATTTAAAACAGTAAAAGCATGAAAAGCTTACTATACAGTAAAGCAGAAAGTAAACCACAGACAGAGCAGAAAGTTTAGTCGCATAGTAACAACTAAGATTAAGAGTACAGCATTAGAGATTTAATCCAGCACGATAAGACAGAGAGTTAAGCATTAAAGCAGAGAGTTTAACATGCCCATGTTGAAAGCAGAGATTAAACAACAGCAAGAAAAAGCCTATAAATACAAGTAAGCATACTAATCACCCCCTAATGGTGATCTTACCAACAGGGTAGACACCTCTACTTATTTCAAATGAAATTAACTAGCTGGCTTTTACGGTGTGTAAAATCTCAACTCATGTTTTGTACTACTGTAACCATATTTTCATACAGTTGTAGGGTAAAATAAAATCATTTGAGATTTTTTTTTGTGTTTCTTCTTACATAACGAATTTTTAAAAAAAAATTATTAAATTAAACCATTAGTATTAAGTTAAAAGTATTAAGTAAAATAATGTTAAAAATATATGTGTTAAATAAATAGGATCCGTGTAATGAATATACAGTTTATGGTGTCGCGAAAAATGCTTATCAATAAAATGTCATTAAGTATGAAATAAAAATGAGTTGACTAAAGTATATGATATGAATAGAATTCTAATGAATTGAATTAGAAACGCATGCCGATAATCATATATTATCGCGTTCCGCCGTCTTTGTGATCTATTGCCCGCTCTGCCGACCACGCGGCGGACGGCTTCAACCCGGGAAATATTGCGCCTGCGGGCACGCGGGCACGCGGCGGGCGGGAATAGATGCTGTCTCAACCTACGCTAGGGACGCACGACGGGCGGCGATTTCTTGCGGTAGAATCGGGCTGACCTGCGGACGCCGGATCGACTCTGAAACGTTTTGCGCATCACTGTGTCTCAATGTTTTTGTAGCTCTTTAGATATAGATTCAGTATGCTATAAGTGTTAGATAACTATTACTAACTCATAAGTAGAGAGTTTTTCTAGCAGCGACTGTGAAAGTACACCATTCGATTCTCCATAACCTTTACCCTACGGGTAGACACCATATTAGCATGCATTCTAGCGTCTCCAGGGGAGGGATACAAAGGCTTGAACAAAAGTCCGGATCAAGTGCGCAGCTATGTGGCCTACTCGCTTAGGCACTATGTGGCACATCAATTTACATATTATGACAACATCACTTGGCACTAATTGGCAATCTCGATTGCCACTCACTTGGCAGTCACCTGAGCACGCACCTGCCACTCATGCAATTCTCATAGAACACACTCTAACAAGATTAGAGCATCCGTTTTGATACCCTATATCGGTGCTTTGGATACCATTAAAGCCATCAAAATGTGGGCTCAAAATAACTGCGAAGGCATCAAATTGTACCTGAACTACCAAAGTCAAGGGCGAATATCATGGTTCAACATAGCGTAAGATATCCAAAAAAAGAGAGCTAAGCCTAAAGGAAGGACAAAAAAATTCCGTGGGTCAAAATTGACCCGATGAAACGACCAAGAGGAGATAGTAGGGTGTTTTGTACGTGTGAGATAGTGTATAATGTAAGTGCACGTATTCTTATGACGGCGAGATTGTAGTGTCATAGTTGAATGTGATGGTATAAGTTGTCATAGGGAATGGTGTATAGAGTGTGTGTGAATGTTGTGTGTGTTTGTGTGTGTGTGGTGATTTGTGTTATGTGTGCTAGCGTGTTCACGGTTAGGCGATAGATCATAGCATGGTTCAAGTTAGGACGCGAAATATGTGACGGGTAGGTCACGACTGGCCAGAAAGAAATGACGTGGATCTGTAAAATGAATCCCTAATGGTACAGTATCGATATAAGCTAACGATCACATGACCTAAATATCATGCGTCAAACAAGGTTAAGACATCAACAAAGGGCTAAGTCCCTAACCAAAGGGTTGGTCGAAACATACCGTGGGCAAAAAATGACCATGGGTTCACGGCAAGTTAATGCCGAAAATCTCTGGTCCAAACAGCGTAAGTCTATCAAAAAATATGGGGCTAAGCCCTAAAGAAAGATCAAAAATCAAATTAGGGTGGGCAAAAAAATGACCCATGGAAGACCAAAGGTAGCCACAAATTACCTGTTCGGACACCAAGAAATTGACCCACGGATGACAAAATTACGTGGGATAAAAATTGACCCATGGAGACAAAAGGTTGTTCGCAAGTAATCATGGTCAAAACAACGCACAAGGAACGACAGCTCAAACCAAAGAGCTAAGCACCCCCTAAACACGGTACCAAAACACATCTACGTGGAGCAAAAATGGGACACATGCGACTCAGACAAAATTAGGCGGACACCGTAAAACTTAGGGGGACACAGGAATACGGTACAACGGTTGCTGACGCAAACCGTTTGGCGCAATCCTTCTTCGAAGGGTGCAAAATTAGGGTTGCCGAATAAATTTAGGGTTGCCAAAAAATTTAGTGTTCTCAAAAATAGTGGTTGCCAAACAAATTGATTCTCAAAAAAATTAGGAGTTGCCGAAAAAGTACCGTAGGGGCCAAAAATGACCCATGGCAAAACAAAGGGTTGGTCGAAAAAAAAGGTAAAGCCCAAAAAAGGTCAAGCGCAAAAAGTCAAGGGCAGGTAAAAATTGGCTCAAAAAATCAAGCCCACAAAAGGTCAAGCCAAAAGGTCAAGGCAAGGTAAAACTTGGGCTCAAAAAAGGTCAAGCCCAAAAATGGTCAAGCCCAAAAAGGTCAAAAACAGGTAAAAAATTGGCTCAAAAAAGCCTCAGCTGTAGGTTCCTGGGCTGCTGTTGGTCAAAATATGATCCCAACACGTCCAATATCACCCACTCCCTACTACTTGAAGTTTCATACTTTCGATAAATTAACAATTTCTCTTTGATGCCTGTTTGGATTTGCCTGTTTGATGAATGTGCTATGCATTTAGAAATACAAAGCAGAGACTGGAGACTATTCTAGATTCTCTAAATAAGTTTCAAAAGTGCTGTATATACATAATGGCAATTCTTCCTTCAATTTACTACTTGAACATTCTTGCTGCATCATGGACAAGAAAGTTTGCAAATATGAAGCACTTCTTATTGCAATTAAATACACGACCATCGCTGGCACCTTTGTGGAGACTTGAAAGTCATTGCATACTGTTCTGGGCATGCAATTGGGATTATCATGTACCAAATACTCTGTTCTCTGTAACATGGATGTTCGGGATAGGGTCGTCTCATTGCATACGTAGAGGTCTGGCAGTTAGGAAAATCTCTTGCCAGTGAGAAAAGTCCAGCATCCTCCTCTGTAGACAGAAACAAAATTCTTTTGCCACCTTTACACGTCAAACTTGGACTCATGGAAAAACTTTGTGAAGGGAATGGACCATGAGAAGGTTTCAATGACCTTCAGAAAGAATTTCCAAAATCGAGTGATTCTGAAAATTTAAAGAAGGCATCTTCGTTGGGCCGCAAATCTGATATAACATTCTTAATGGATTAAACTTTGGCTATTTTCTATGTCTAGCATGAGAAGCTAGCATGGAAGCATTTAAATGATATGCATGTTTCAATGGCTTCCTAATGAATCGATAAGTGATTACTACTGATATTTAAGTGGATACACCTTCTAGAAACAACGTATCATCCAATAAGTGGAACCAACATGGTACAGCATCAGATCACATAATCCTACATTCTCACTGCGACTTCTTCCTTTACATTTGTGGCGCCTGAGCGACGAAGCATGATGAGCGATGTGTCATCAGAGTATATCTAGAATGGAAAGAAGGTATCAAGTAAATGGAACGCCTCCATGCTTGCGGGACGATATTGGCTGGACAGTGACAAGAGATCGCCCAGAAGACCATTTACAAAGGCGAGTAGCAAGAGTCGTCATTCAAGAGATTAAACATAAAATGTGAGGTTACGTTTGGATATAATGACATAGATCAAAGTTGAAGATAGCACATATGGAAAACATTTCAACTAAATGCCACATGAATTGCTGCAATTTTTGGTAGTTATTGAGTTTAACAGATTCTTAAAAAATTCATTATTATCATTTCGATAATTAACATGTATTTATCACGTTGTTAGAAAATATATTCAAATATCTTCAAAACTTATAACAAAACCATAAAAAATTAACAATTTGTGTTTCTCGACCAAAATTGGTTAATTTTTTCTTGATTTTGGAAAAATTTCAAATTACAAACTATGGTTGACCAGGTTATAAAAGATTAAGATTTCCTATATTCTCATATATTTAGGTTTGATTTCCATTGCTAAACTATGTATATTATCAAATAAAAAATTGAATAATAAAATCAATAATAGTAAGAAAGTGGATAAGTGAAATTGTCTGTAAATAATTATCATAAATAAATATTTAACTCTAAATTTATAAGAAAGATAAATAAATTTACCCATTTAATCAAAACTATAAATGCAAATTAAAAGAATATGATATTTGTATATCAGTATATATTAATCATTTATGATAATTTATATAGAAAAAATAAAAAAATAAGGATAATTGATTTTTACTAAATATTTTTTGTATACTTTAAAAGGATACTTTTTTTTTTTTCAACAACGATATATGCATAAATAAATATTTGTTGATTAAAGACGAGAATCAACTATATGAGAACGGATGCAGGTACATGATTTTTTAGAGTACAACATGACGTCAGTGTTCATTGCCTAATAGTATAAGAAAGTGTGATTCAGATCGAATTTTGAAAGAGGTATTCCAGTGCTATGAGGCACGAAGGATTAAGTTTAAAAAAGCCCAAATACAGACTCCAACTGTACCAAGAGAGAGTATGTTCGGAACCACCCCCAAAAGAGGCATATTCCCAAACAAGATCGAATGACTCCCTACTACAGATCAAGCCAACAAAGGTGCCGAAGCGAGAGCGATAGGTGAGGTAAGTTTTATGAGATTCGAAATAAAATGTTCATCTCATGAAGCTTCTTTATTCAGAGACACAATGGTGTCTCCTTGATCACTCACTTTTTTAATCATTTAAGAACAAGGATGTTTTTTAAATATATATCTATATATACCTATATAATATTACGATATATAATATAGCTATAATATATCGACCTAGATATATATATAGTATAACATATATATACTATATAAATAAATCATTATAATATATATATATATACGATATATATATAGACTATATATATATATATATGCTGTGTTGCTGAAAGAAATTGCGTTACTTTTTATTGTAACGCTTTTAATGTACTAGATCCAGTAAGAATAATGTATTTATTATTTCAGTGATAAAACGTTTTAATGATGTTAAATCATGAGAAGTTAAATAAGTTTTCTAAGATCATATTTAAACGACATGATTATTCGATATGCATTATCAATTATTTAGCGTTACCATCGTGTTTTTTTTATCATCTTACTATATATAATATATATATATAGATATATCTATATATATAAGATATATTATATAAATACATATCTATATATATATATATATATATGGTTATAATATATATATAGCAGCTAATAATTATGTATATATATGATACTACTACTATAAACTAGAATATAGTATACTATATATATTTACTATATATATGTAAGATATATAATAAATATAGTAATATATCATTATATATATATATATAAGAGAGACGAGAATATAATATTATTTATTTCTATATTGACATGATAGTAGATATATATAACCGTTAATTATGCATAGATATATCTTATAATAGATACTATATATAGATATATTAATATATATATAATCAAACTAAGTATTTATATTTTGTGGGCTCGTGCAGGGAGGAGTATGGAGAGTGTTCACGGAGGAGTGAGGAATAACGATAATAGGTATTTGTGAAAATTACTCAGTAGAGCATTATCCTTGTAAATGACGTTAGTAAAAAGAATATTATGAAATATGAATAATAGAGGCTGAAGATGGACAGATAGACGAGAGTTGTAGGAGAGGATCATCGATGAGGCTAGTAATAAAAGAATAGAGAAGGAACACGCGATCTGTCTGTGCATTAAGACAAGTTGGTAGAAGACGTGGAAGTTCAATGTTGAGTGATGGGTGGGTTAGGTTTCTGAATAATAATCAAGAAGTTTTAGTCGTAGTAAGTTTGGTGCAAAAGAATAAGTGGAATGTGAAAGTGAATGTTCTGAATATTAATGTCAGAGTGACGGGATGTGTTATCTCTATTTAGTAGGAGAGGATAAGAGACAAAAATTCTCCGGATCCCGGAAGGTAAAACAAAAATATGATTGATATCAGATACTTTCACTGCCGATTAATCGGCAGGAGTGTTAACAGACACTTGCACGTAAGCGCAAGTGGATGTTAAACACGAAAGTACATTTATATGCGTCACATTCATTAACGCATTACATAATATTTTGTTAATATTGGAACGGAGCAACGTATAATATAATATACTATAGACGGTACCTATATATATACACATTATATATATATATAGAATTATATATGGTAGAACTATATATAGTATATATATATATATATATACTATATATATATAATTATAGATATAATTATAATATATAGTATAGTAAGCTATATAATCGTCATGAGCAAAGCAATCTCCTGTTATCCCCATTGAGATCTTTAGGCGGATCGTCGCGCACTATTACATTTGTCACGCCAATGTTTCCTTCATACCCGAAGCTTTAAAAACAGCATACATGAGACATGTTTACGTACGTGTTGATCAAATCAAGAAAGCATTAGAAGCTCCTTATACTGGACCTTTTTTTATTTTATTAAAAAGCCAAATAACACATACACACACAAACACACACACAACACACACCACACAGCACAACACACACACACACACACACAACACAACCAACACCATACCTAATATGAAAAGTTTTCGTATTCAGCTAATTTTAAACTAAAAGAAGCAGAATTATATTCCGAAAAACCTTTTTCGATTCAGCTTGAAACTTGTTTACTTGTGAATAAATGATTCCAAACGACGATAGAACTCGATTGTAGAAGTAATAAATTTAACAGAGCACATTAATAAGCAATCTAAGGAAAAGTAAAACGATCACAACCACAACCACACCCACACCCACACCGCCGCCCACCCCAACACCCCACAGACAGCTACAGTCAAATCTCCTAAAATTAGTTTCCAAAAAACAACAATTTCGACACAGCATGGATTCAATTTCAATTTTTAAGACAGAGATATTTAAATAAAGGAGCCTCCAGGCCCCTACTTGGCATGAGGCATTTCCCCGTCCTACGAAACGGAGCAGAAGAAGCAGGCTTTCACTCCCTTCGGGGTGATCGCTAAACTGGACTTCATCGAGAATTTGTTAATGATAAGCAAATTTTATTCATATGCGTAAGGGCATAGTTAGATATGTTTTGATATGTTATAAAATATAAAGAATAAAGTCTACGTTGTTCGTCTTCCATAAAAACATTTAAGTTAATTTCGTTAGAGCGTGGAGGTTGCAGTATAAATGATGACTTTGAGAATTATTATTATAGTTTGACCTAATTAGCTAGGGATGCTTAGGAAGGATTGGTTAGAAACGTGGCGAGGTGGAGAAAGTGCTAAATTTGTGATGCGGAGCAGTAGCTAATTACTTTAGACCCGCTAGAGTACTGAGTAAGGCTAGAAGTGAGATGAGTATTGGGTGAAGATGAGAGACTGTGAGAATTTGCCAGTAGAAGCTCGAGACACAAGGAGTACTGATGAGTCGTATGCTTACAGTTATTCAGATCGGAAATCACTGTAATATTGTTGAGTTTAGATATGAAAGTAAATTTTCCTAAAGTCTTAAAATACAGCTATTTATAGGTACGTTAAATTATCATTGCATTGCCTTCTATTAGTTAGGTTAAGCTATCTGTAGTGACTATTGGTTACTTTACTCATTCTTAAACGTCGTTAGCTTACGGGCTAGTTAGCTGCTTATTTCGTTCTTAGGATTGGTTGCTTCGTTTTGTGCATAATGTTTTTAGCTTTAGTGAATTAAATTAGTTTTGTACAGATGCTAAAAAACATTTGTTATGTTAACTACGTTATTCACATTAATAAAGTACAAAGGAAATGCCCTTTCAACCGACTCGTAACGCAGAAGTGAAGCTATATGATACTTATATATTGTTAACACATATATATGTATATGATGTAACCGTTGATAATTGAAAGGTATTATTAGATTAGCTTATGTTATATTAGGTTAATTGCAAATTCTCTTCGAAATGAGGTAAAATACCCTTATATATACTATGTACCATAATATGATTTAGGTCGAGTATCATTAATGTATATAAGTAACATATAAGGCATTAGTAAGTTCGTAATTTTAGTCTATATATAACTGATTTTAATTAAGATATAGACTTTTTATTAAGATTATTAATGTAATACCTCTTTTTAAGTGAATACATATAGTTCCCTGACACCATGCATGCCCAGCAATATATGAGACTAGCTCGATTTCAGACAGAACTACAGTACTTAGGTTAAAATTATACTTATCGGTAACTCGTAATGTAAAAATAGAGAATAAATGATCATATGTTTTTATTAATACAGAAATTTTGATTAACTTCTCTTAGATGAATAATTTTTTACCGTTCGAGGACAAATATTAGAAAAAAATTATTATTGATTCACCGATTTTTGCTTCTAGAAGAGAGAGTGAAGTATTGATCTTAAGAATATATTTGCTGTAATATTAAGGATCTTTATGATGTCAGTTTTTGGCTTGTATTATAATGATATCGCGAATAGCCCATGTCTATCTCTCTCGTACGATCGCGAATTTTGATTCAAGAGTCACGAATATTAGAAGGTGTGCGCGACATATTAAGTGGTATGTTATCTATTCTGATATATTTTATAAACTGAGAACAAGTCAGCTATTTAGCGTCTCTTAACAAGTATATCATACAAGCCCAGATAACTAACTGTAGATAGTGTTCGATCGGCGGTGTTTCTCTTGCTCTTGTTACCGGTGTATCGTATCGGAGTTGTAGTCTATGTCTTGCTGATAACCCTCTGGATCCTTCACTATCTCTGTCAGAGCTACAGGCCGCGCCTCCATAATAACAACTGAAAATTGTGAGTGCAATAGAAAATGTATTGAGGAAAAATAGAAATCAGTATTAAAAGTTTTTGAAAATATATATCTGGTCCCATTTAACAGCGTGCTAAAAATTACAGAATATTAGCAGAAGTTTAGTTAAGTCATATCTGTTTGCATGGCTCACAAGGTACTAAAATTGGTCAAGTGTTAGTATGCAGAGGTTACTAGTGCAGTGAGCGCCCCTTGCTAACTACTTTTATCAGAAGGTAACATAAGTATATAGCTCTTTTACATTCGAATAAATTATAAAGAACAGTTTAATCTAATTTGAATTAGTTAGATCGTTATGTGAGAATAAAACTAATTACTATTGTATGTGTAAGTGTGACACATATACATTCTGAATGGTGAAGATGTACGTGTACGTGAAATGAGCTTGGCAATAAATGTGGTTTATATAATATGATTGTTATACGAAGTAAGTACAGATGAGGAATGTGTATAGTTTGTTTCTTAAGTTCGACATGTGCGCACGGTCAATAAACGTCTTTGTCGTGTATAAGCACATGACTGCGCCTATTAATGCTTCAATCGTTCGCTGTATAATAAACTAATTTTATTCTCAGATGGCTGTATGACTACTTATATATGAAGAAGTTACACCTTAAGATGAGTATGGGCAGTATTAAGATAGATGAGGCTAGGTATAGTGATATAAACGTTATTGATGTAAGAAGAAGTGAAGTATACGGAATTAGAGTGAGTATAGGTAAGTGACTATAGGTAATGGCAGTTAGTCTTATCGGTACTATGTATAGTGATGTCTAATGCTGACGCTACTCCTTTACTGACTTTTGGGCTGTAATAGATACATATGTGGTTATTTAATTAAGAAATTTAATATTACTAATTTAGTTGAAGGTTTGTAAAGTATGATGTTATAGATGATTTTACACAGATATTTAAGACTAGTATATTGTATATTATGATATATAGTATCCGTTCATATATTTACTATATTTCGTACATAAGTTCAGGTGATACCGCTCAATATAAAGAATATAAAATTACCATACTTAAATATCAACGATCAAATGTAAATCTATAATTTCAAATATTAAAGTAACGTTGATATGATAATAAGTATATAATATATAATAGTGAATAACTGGGATTTGTTTTACAAACATTAAAGAATAATAAATAAAAGGCATAAAGTATAATAAGATAAAATATGTTTTATTATTTAATAAATTATGTCATGCCCTGTGAGTACTCTATACAAAACTTTATTTATTAGTTAATTGATTATGGTATAACTTATATACATGCCAAAAATACTAGTCTTAAGCAGACTCTTATTTAAATATATCAGATTAATGTTAAAACGTACTATTAAGATAATTCATCGGTATATTAATGAGCAAAGGATCATATATATATATATATATATATGACCTAGTATGTTATTGGCTGTAATATATAGTTATAATATGTGTCTAGATTAGCTTTGAAGATCATACTTCTACAGCTTTATAGTGACCG
>JABUQX010134698.1:10000-29187 GCA_015478945.1 Trachelipus rathkii | reverse complement strand
ACTTTAACTTTAACTTTATCTCCAACTTTAACTTTAACTCTAACTTTAACTTTAACTTTGGTAATGAAACAGCTTTTCTATAAATAAAATACCTCAGTTTGAAATAAAAATGTAAGACTATGTGTATACGACCTCTAACTAAACATACACATACACACATATACACATGCATACACATACACATACCTTTATATAGGGACTTGATATATCATACATTAAACAAGTCGAATGCAAGTTTTGACTTGAATATCTCAGTTGTACAACATATGTATACCATTGTGTATGGCTAAGAGAGAACCACTTAAGTTCTCTGTGTTAAGTTTTATATATATTTGTACAACATAGGGCTGCTGCTACATATATTTATGCAACATGGGGCTGTTGATAGAGCGTAAGTCTATGTATTATTAACTTATATCCTTTTAAAATTTCATTTAAAAGGGTAAAAACCATATTTTGGGGTTCGGCTCCCATCTCAATTGGGGTCCCTAGACATCTTTGAGTGTAATGAAACTATGTTATTCATATTCTACATCACTAAAAACGTATATAAACACACTAATATTATGGTGATAAGCACATATTTACTAATTCGGCACCGCACCGACCCTGCACCGGTGCCGATACCGATAGCTCCAATGATTCATTTGTTCTATCTTACGAAACTTCTATTTCCTTCCTTCATCTTTTCTCTGCCCTGTACTCTGTAATTTTCTTTTTTTCCAGCTGAGGATCCACTCAAAGGGGTCCTCGAACTCATTTTGGGGTTACGAAACCCAAAAATTCTTTTGAATATATTCTTTTTTGAAAAATATATATATATATATATATATATATATATATATATATATATATATATATATATATATATATATATATATATATATATATATATATATATATATATATATATATATATATATATATATATATATAAACACGTCTCAATTGACTCAATATGTAACTGGAGCCAGAATTCCAGTCTGACTCCGCCATCACAAACTCCGGCTCCGGCTCCGGCTCATATGAGACTTCTTCTTCTTCTTCTTCTTCTTCTTCTTCTTCTTCTTCTTACTCCTCCTCCTTCTTTTTTCCAGTAACAAAGATGAGTCATCAAAGCTGAGGCATCAAAGATGAGTCATCAAAGCTGAGGCATCAAAGTTGAGGCATCAAAGCTGAGGCATCAAAGTTGAGGCATCAAAGCTGAGGCATCAAAGTTGAGGCATCAAAATATTGTGTGTGTGTGTGTGTGTGTGTGTGTGTGTGTGTGTGTGTGTGTGTGTGTGTGTGTGTGTGTGTGTGTGTGTGTGTGTGTGTGGTAGGTTAGCATGGGTGAGTGTAGGTGTAAGTGTCTATGGGTGAGTGTAAGTGTCTATGGGTGAGTGTAAGTGTCTATGGGGGGTGTAAGTGTCTATGGGTGTGTGTATGTGGGTATAAGTGTCATAGTGTATGTGTATATGTGTGTGTGTGTGTGTAAGTGTAGGTGTAGGTATATGTGTGAGCTTAAGTGTCTATGGGTGGGTGTATGTATGTATAAGAGCCTAATTAGATTTGTGGGTGTATGTGTGTATAAAAAGCCTAGCGGGTGTGTGTGTGTGTGTGTGTGTGTGTGTGTAGGTGTAGGTGTAGAGATTGTGAGGTTAGGACAGTATACAGGGACTTAAGTTAGGGTACATACATGACCTCATGTTAGGACAGTTCCCTACAACAGGTACTGCGTCAGGTACCTACATGTGCTCGACTTAATCTCACTTAATCCCTCACGAACTTTTATGAAAGGTCAATTTCAGGCCTTGATACGGTATCAAGGCCGAAATATCAAGGCCAAGACCGAAATATCAAGGCCAAAACATCAAAAAGGGGGCTAAGCGACCTAAAGGGGGGTCAATCGTAGAAGGAAGGAACCATCCTAACAACTTCTAATACACACCAATCGAATCCTCATACCTCAAAACATAGGGGTAGACACTAATATTAGGTGTATTCTATGACGTAGGACATGTCATTGCTAGAAGTGCTAGAAAAGGGTTGGGTACTAACTGGTAGAAGGAAGCATCCTAACACCTTCTAATATATACCAATCGACTCTACGTACCTTATAACATAGGGTAGGCAATAATATGGGGTGTGTTCTAAGATGTAGGACATGTCGTGCTAGAAGCTAGAAGAATCAGTTATGCCAACTGAAACCCTCAAAAATGAATTCTACACCATTGAAAACATATATGTAGACACCTCATTTGTTCTAATATGTGGTAGGAGCCTGAATTCCATTCGGGCACCGCAACCACCAGCTCCGGCTCCGGCCCATATGGTTCGCCATTTATTTTAACATAGCCATTCTATTTCATTTATTCTCTTCTATACACTCACCAAATTTCAGCTTTCTAAGTCCATTTTTAAAATTTAAGGGGGGCGGGGACCCCACCCCCCTTTGACGTAGAAACATTGGATGCAACAATGTTGCAACATATAAGGAAGACATACCAAGTTTGAAGAAGATACGATGACTCTAACACCTCTTTTGCTAAGATATGTCATTTTGGGTCATTTCTTGCCCCATAAATGACCCCCGGCTGGGGCCCTGGGGACTATGGCGTTCGGGAAAGTAACTACGGGAATCTTATTTTTGAGACATTCTACCCCTGTTTGACACCCGTCATGATAGGTTTTTGACGAAGGGTACGCCATCTACGAAAAACGCATGTTGGTGCGTTCTAAAACCGCAACGGCTGAAACGTCATGCTCGGCAATAGCGGCAATCGACTCGGCATACCTCAAAACATACTAGACAACACCGAGCTCGGCTTCATAGCTCCAGAAACAAAAATGTTGTACAGGTGCATTAGAAAAGGGGGGTAGGGTAATATCTAATACTAACTCTTGTTAGGAGTGAATCGATTCCGTTGTAAACCACAGGAATCGATTCAGCAGTGTCGAATATGTACTAATCGATACAAATATCGGAAATATTCAGGCATATACGATATATCGCACTAGAAGGGTTAGAAAGGGGGGTGGGGGATACTAACTCATAGAAGGAACCAACCTAGCACCTTCTAATGTATACCAATCGACTCCCCGTACCTTATAACCTAGGAGTAGACACTAATACCGGTGTATTCTATGACGTAGGACATGTCATGCTAGAAAAGGCTAGAAAAGGGGGGTAGGGTAATAACTCATAGAAGGAAGCATCCTAGCACCTTCTAATATACACCAATCGACTCCCCGTACCCAATAACCTAGGGTTAGACACTAAGACCGGTGTATTCTACAATATAGGTCGGCACGTGCTAGAAGCTAGAATATAGAATATATAGAATATATAGAATATAGAATATAGAATATATAGAATATAGAATATAGAGGCAGGTGACCTTTTTCGGCTTGCGGTCACTTTTGAAGTGACCTTTTATGGCGGCACCCTTTGAAGTCTCTCTATTCTTCGCCTCCTTATCAGTTTTGCGGTTTGCGGTTAGATAACTTGGGTTCCTATTCTTATGTATACTACTATATATATATATATATATATATATATATATATATATATATATATATATATATATATATATATATATATATATATATATATATATATATATATATATACTCTCTCTTCTCTATATATATATATATATATATATATATATATATATATATATATACTATAAATAAAAGAAATATTTAAAACATGGGCCCCATGGCCCGGGCAACTTAGCGGAGGGGCGGCAAATTCTGGAGGGGCAGATATTTTCAAAAACTTATATGCTGTATTTGTGAGTGATATATATATATATATATATATATATATATATATATATATATATATATATATATATATATACTTAGTAATACACATATATATATATATATATATATATATATATATATACTACTCTGCTATATATATATATATATATATATATATATATATACATATATATACTCTATATATATATATATACTATATATATATATATATATATATATATATATATATATATATATATATATATATATATATATATATATATATATATATATATATATATATATATATATATATAAATACAATATATATATATATATATATATATATATATAAATAGAGAAATAGAGAAAGAAATTCAGGAAAGTAAGTATTTTTCTATTATTGTTGATTCCACTCCAGACATTACTCATAAAGATCAGCTGAGCTTTATCATCAGATATGTTAGCAAAGAAGGTACGCCTAAAGAACGCTTTTTAGGATTTATTAAAAATCCTGGTCATACAGGTAAAGAACTAGCGGAAACGGTGATGAGTTTTCTCAAAGCAAATGAATTAGACATAAGCAGTTGTCGGTGTCATATATAATTATGCTAATATGTCAGGAATATATTCCGGCCTGCAAACAAGAATTAAAGAGGTCAACCATCTAGCATATTTCATATCATGTTCAGCTCATTCCCTTAATTTAGTGGGATCTAGCGCTGCCACATGTTGTAAACAGGCGGTTTCTTTTTTTGCTTTGCTTCAGAATCTTTATAATTTTTTCTCGGGCTCTACGCATCGTTGGGGTATCTTAGAATCTTTCTTCAAAGAATATACTGTCAAAACACTATGTGGGACAAGGTGGTCAGCTCGAGCAGAAGCTTGTAAAAGTCTAAACAAAGGTTTGGAAGCTATTGTTAAGGCTTTAAACTCTATATCTGAAGATAAAAATGAGAGACCAGTCATTCAGCAAGAGGCAAAGGGAAATTTGAAAAAATTGAGTTCCTATGAAATACTCTTTATGTCTGTAATATGGGAACCAATACTTGAAAGATTTGATTCTGTAAATAAAAAATTGCAATCTGAAGATATGGATGTGGCCACCGTTATTAATTTGTATAACTCTCTGTGTAACTTAGTTAATGAAATTAGAAGTTCATTAGAAACCTACGAAAATTGTGCCAAAGAAAAATTGAAAATCTTTACACAAAAAGACATCAAGAATGTATCTAAACTAAGATCTGAGAAAGAAGAAAATTATCAAATATGCATTCTTCAAGCAAGCTTCAATACTATATTAGATAAACTGTCAACAGAATTAAATGGGCGAAGTTTTGCATACAGCGAATTTTCAGAAAAGTTTTTATTCTTTTCAAATCTCACCGAAACCGACCCAGACGACATTCATAAATCAGCTAAATTATTACAAAAAATCTATCGATCCGACTTAGAAGATTTTGGAGCAGAATGCATTCATTTAAAATGTTTGCTTTTAGAAGAAGGTAATGGCAGTCAAACCTTGTCCCAATTAAACAAATATTTATATACCAAAAGCCTTCATGATATATATCCAAATCTGAATATTGCTTTAAAATTATTTTTATGTACTCCTGCGACAAACTGCTCAGCTGAAAGATCATTCTCCACACTTAGAAGGGTTAAAAATTATTTACGTTCGTCCCAGTCCCAACAGCGTTTAGTTCATCTTGCTGTACTTGCTATTGAAAATGATTTCACCGTAAAATTAGATTACGAAGATATTATTGACAAATTTGCTAACGAAAAGGCAAGACGAAAACCTGTAATGAATCATTAATTTGACATGTAGATGTAATAATGTAAGTATTGATATAATATATATATATATATATATATATATATATATATATATATATATATATATATATATATATATATATATATATATATATATATATATATATATATATATATATATATATATAACCGGCGTAAACTTTTGAATTATGGGCTAGAGTGGTTAAATGCGGATATAATAGATATAAATATATATATATATATATATATATATATATATATATATAAAATATATATATATATATATATATATATATATATATATATATATATATATATATATATATATATATATATATTTATATAAATATATATATATATATATATATATATATATATATATATATATATATATATATATATATATATATATATATATATATATATATATATATATATATATATATATATATATATATATATATATATATATATATAACTCTGCCCAATTATAACCTTCAAGGTACGCCACTTGGTTTGTATATGTACTAATGAAAATGTTTTATTTTGTCATCTTAAAAAAATTAGGCGCGAGTGTGTGTAATTGCCAAATGATTTAATGTTATCGCATTAAAAATTAGTTTTTTTAATGTATTATCTTGTAGATCTAAAGATTTAATTTTAATAATATTTTTATTATTTTGCTTCTATATTTAATTAGTAATTTAAGAATTGATATTTTTATTCAATTCCAAATAGAAATTTTAAAAATTCTAATTTACATCAAAAAATATGTTTAATATGTTATTCTGCAAACCTGTAAATTGACTTGCTAGGGTTGGTTAAAACTCTCTCTCTCTCTCTCTCTCTCTCTCTCTCTCTCTCTCTCTCTCTCTCTCTCTCTCTCTCTCTCTCTCTCTCTCTCTCTCCTCTCTCTCTCTCTCTCTCTCTCTCTCTCTCTCTCTCTCTCTCTCTCTATATATATATATATATATATATATATATATATATATATATATATATATATATATATATATATATATATATATATATATATATATATATATATATATATATATATATATATATTTTTTTTTTATTTTTATATATTTATATTTATATATATATATATAATATATATATATAAAAACATGCAGCAGTATGCATAGTCTTGAATGTAATTCATGAACCTACGTGAAATATATATATATATATATATATATATATATATATATATATATATATATATATATATATATATATATATATATATATATATATATATATATATATCAGAGGTGGGCGCGCAAATTTTAAACTTTAGAGCGCAAACGCAAAAGCGCAAAGTGGGAAAACTTAGTCCGCAAGCGCAAAAGCGCACAATTTTTCAAAAAAATTAGTCCGCATGCGCAAAGCGCACATGTCCGCAAATCAAATTTTTTTTAAAAGCACAAATTTAGGAGCGCAAAAAAAATATAAAAAATAAAGCGCAAGTATTTAAAGATGAATTATTTTTAAATTTTAATTGAAAGATGCAAATATATATAACAAAAAATGAGAAAGATTTTAATCTTATTCAATTATCTGTGATCTCTTCCTCCTCGCTCTCCTCTTGCATTCTGAATAGGGTCATATTCCCTTTAATAAAGATAAATTTTTCAAAATTGATGGATGCCATGGTTGCCCTCTTTGGTCTTAGAATGTCAGAGCCTTGACTAAACAACCTCTCCACGGCCGCTGAGCTGGGTAATGGGGTATTATACTTAATAAACAAGTCCACTCAGACCTCCTGGTATTCACACGGAAACAGGTTCCTAGTGAGAGGGGTACTGTGGTGAACATTTACTGCAGCCCAGCTATCCAAGATTTGTCCCAACTTCTCCTCCAGAGGTGTCTGCTGGATATATGGACCCTTCAGTTCCTGAAATATTTAGAAATGGTATCAAGAACTCAAATCTTTTTTAAGTTTCATTTGAACATTATGTCAGTGTATTGTGAATATATATATGTAATATATAAATTGTATATATATATATATATATATATATATATATATATATATATATATATATATATATATATATATATATATATATATATATATATATATATATATATATATATATATATATAAATATATATATATATATATATATATATATATATATATATATATATATATATATATATATATATATATATATATATATATATATATATATATATATATATATATATATATATATATATATATATATATATATATATATATATAATACAAGAGATGCTTAAAGTTTGTTCCAAATTATAAAAATAACTCACCATAAATGGGTCACTTTCAGACTCAGTCCCATCACCTTCAGTGCCTTAATGTGGACGAGTAAGATTCGATGCAATATTACACTTTATTTCCTCCAGTATCCTGGTCTTGGCAGCTTGGTACTTCCCCTCATTTAACCTACGTACCACTCCGAGTTTGAAGTGAAGATGCAGGGCTGTTGCCATAAGCAAATCAAAATCATCAAAAAGACTGCTGAACCTCGGTTCAAAGCCCTTTTCTTTCCCTTTGTTTGCCTTTGGTTGCTTTAGCAAGTAGTTGACTAAGTTTTTGGCATAGTTAAATTTTTCCACCTCTCGTTGCATTTCCCCGATCTTGTCCTTGAGGAGTAAGAAATTAGGCAATAGGACTCCCGCGTACGCATTCTTCTCTTCCTGCAACATATCAAGCCTAACAGCAATAGGCGCCATTATTTCGATGTACTCCGCAATTACCTCCTTATCACTTTTATTAAATACTGGAAGACAAGGCTTTTGCTCCATACAAATGTTGTTGATTTGTGTCATGCGACCATCAAGGTTCTTAAGCAGATCTTTTATAGAATCGTATATGGAGTTCCAGCGAGTAACACTTGGTGTTTTAAGCTTTGTTCCCAACTCCTTAATTCTAACAGCAGTTGTAGTTTTCCTGTTTTGGGCATTCCACAATTCCTGTGCTTTGGTAAGTGTCTTATTAAATCGATCCTTGACACTAGAGGACCAGCGAGGAACATTTGAAACATCCTTAGTAGCCAAGATGTTTAATGTGTAGGAAATGCAACGGCGATGTTTAATTAGGCTAAGTGCATCATGTTCTTCAAGCAGATTTTCTAGCTGGAGAGGTTTTGTCTGCAGAACCTCTGTGTCACTAATTTGCTCCATCTCTTCACGCTTAACCACTATCTCTGCAATCGGTGCCTGTTCTTCTTCCTCTTCGTCACCCGTTTCTGCATGAGCATCCACCCGAAAGGCTGCACAGAAATTAGCACCGTTATCTGTTGTAATGCAGACAACCTGAATATAATTTTTTTTTTAATTTAGTTGTTTCCTTATTAATTTGGAGTTATAATTTTTTTCAGCATTACGTTATTATTTCATATTGATTTTTACTGACCTTATGCTCAATGCCAAATTGTTGATGAATATCCGTAATATTGTTGGCTAGGACTGTGCTGGTCTGAGAAACAGATAACTCTCTACAGGCAAGTATTCAAATTAATCCAGTGAACCGTCATCCCCAGAAAACTCCTGTTTGTTGTTCCCAGTCCAGCTGTCTGCGGTTGTGGCTACATAACTGACCTTACTGATAATGTTGGTTAAATCAGCCTTCCTTATTATGCATGATATTAAGATCCCTCATCACTTTTCTTCTGGAGGGGAGGTGGAAATCAAAGTTCAGGTAGGACAGAAATTCGACAAAGAACTCAGACTCCACAATGTGAATAGGCCCAATGTCATGTAGCAGAAATCTAGAAGCAAAAATATTTGAGAAATGATATTAATGACAAATGAAACTTGGTATTTCAAATTCGAAAATTTTTGTATGGACTGTATTCTGTTAGTTTTTAACCTGTTAGTTGTGACACAACTTATAGTTAACCTGTACTTAAAATAAAACACTTACTTATAAAGCAACTCAAGAGCTCTCTTCTATTTAAATATTTTCGACATAGACTGGAGAATGATGGTCTGATGTTTTTTGCTGGGTGTCTCACTGTCTGTTGAGCAGCTCCGGCCCCGCTTTGACCCTCCTTCAATTGCAGTACACAGCTCCTTGTGCAAAGAAGGATGTTTCTAAAGAAAGTTACAAAGCTAAAATCCTTATTCATATAAATAAAATATGTGAAATATTTAATGGTTGAATTTTAAAATTAAAAAGAAATAAAATTCAAATAAAAAGTATCGGTATAAGTTACTTACGATCAAGCTATGTGTTGATTTAATGTCAAAGCTGAAGGTTTTTTTTTACATTGGGAGCATTCAATCTTTCCCTTGTACATCACTCTATTGCCCTCAATATGCTCCTTCTTGCTCTTGACAGACCCAAAGTACTTGATAAGATGGGGCCATAGGTGCTCCAAGTCATCTTGGCTGATTTTTTCATGGGAAGTACAGGCAGCATCACACTCAATAATTTAAAGAGTTACGCTTCGACGACTTTCACCGTTTGCAATTCTTTTTCCCTTTAAGCACTTATTCAAATCTGTTTTATCCCAATTTAAACTCAAAAGCACTAAAAAGGTTTAATCGCTAATCACAAGTAACCAATAAACTTAGTAAATTGGCTATAATAATAATAATAATAATAATAATAATAATAATAATAATAATAATAATAATAATAATAATAATAATAATAATAATAATAATAATAATAATAATAATAATAATAATAATAATAATAATAATAATAATATAGAATGATGTATAATTATTGTGTGTGTGTGTGTGTGTGTGTGTGTGTGTGTGTGTGTGTGTGTGTGTGTGTGTGTGTATTATAATTAATATAACAAACTTAATAATAATAATAATAATAGTATTATACTAATATAATAATAATAATAATAATAATAATAATAATAATAATAATAATAATAATAATAATAACTAATAATAATAATAATAATAATAATAATAATAATAATAATAATAATAATATGTAATAAGTGTATTATTATTATTATTCTATTATTATCATAATTATAATAATTATGTATTATTATTATTATTATTATTATTATTATTATTATTATTAATATTATTATTATTATTATTATTATTATAATATATATATATATATATATATATATATATATATATATATATATATATTTCTATATATATATATATATATATATATATATATATATATATATATATATATATATATATATATATATATATAAACGTAATAAAATTGTAAATAGAGCGCAAACGCAAATTATTTAGATAGAGCGCAAATTTGCGCTTTTGCGCTCTTAAAAAAGTTGATGAGCGCAAATGCAAAAGCGCACATTTTTTGAAATTTCGCGCAAACGCAAAAGCGCACATGCTTTACCTAAAGCGCAAATTTCGTTTTTGCGCTTTTATACTTTTTCATTTTTACTTATATTACCTCTGATATATATATATATATATATATATATATATATATATATATATATATATTATACATATATATATATATATATATATATATATATATATATATATATATATATAAATAAATATATATGTCTTTATATACTTGCTAATATATAAAATCTTTTTATTTTTTTATGATGTATGATATATGGTAGTTGCTCGGAACGGCTTGCACCAAGCACTGCATATCACCACACCATAGCATCTGTGCACCCTGGGACATTGAAATTGTGCTGCGCACAACACAGCTTTATAAACAGAATTTGTTAGCAGCTGCATCCTAGAACATATTGATGAGCATGTTGAATATCTTATATCTTCTAATTGGAAATCAAACAAAATGAACCTTCGCTCTACCCAAAATAAAAAGGAAATAATAATAGAGTAGATCATTAAGGGACGATAAATAACTGATATAAAGTGTCAGAATTCATGGGAAATTTCGTCTTCGTGTAAACGAAAAAGCTTTTAAACTGTGTGATGTTACCTCTACCTGCAATAACACCTGACCTCAAATTTGGTCCAAAACCTGAGAACAGCACAAAGAAATATGGAAAGATTTGCTTGATAAAAGAGCATATGCATTGAAAAGGAATTTGAATTGGACAGTTCAAAAATGGATTAATAATATTATTATTAATATTATTATATATTATTATTATTATTATTATTATTATTATTATTATTATTATTATTATTATTATTATTATTATTATTATTATTATTATTATTATTATTATTATTATTATTATTTTGAGGAAAACTAATTAATTTATTATCCTTGACTATGCCAGGACCCTTTGGCGTGGAGATGTGCAAGTGATACCAAATGCACCAAATACTATTCAATAGATCAAACAGCTTCACCTGGGACCTAATTTATTTCATTTTATTTTTATTTACTTATTTATTGAATTCTTAACTTATTTATTTATTATTTTATTTTTATGGTTAAAAGCAACTTAGAAATTAAGCAAAAATAATGATATTTATATATAATTTTGATTTGCCTACTCAAGAATTTTGTCCACGAGCCGCCACTGATATATATATATATATATATATATATATATATATATATATATATATATATATATATATATATATATATATATATATATATATATATATATATATATATATATATATATATATATATATATATATATATATATATATATATATATATAAGTATAATTTAATGACCAGTACTCATATCTCAAAAAATACAATAGATACAGAAGAATACATTGCTGGAATGCTGGTCAAATTTTTTACCAGAATGTAAAAAAAAAAAAAAAAAAAAAAAAAGAAAAATCTCAAAAGCTACAATAGCTACAGGGAAAAGGATACATTTTTGGAATCCTGGTAAAATTTTAGATAGGAAAATGTAAAATAAAAAAAAAAAAAAAATTATTGTTAATAATTATAATAATATGATTAGAGAGCCTATTAGACCTTTTATTGGTTACTCGTTAAAATAAATAGACTCTAATAATTTTCCTTCTTTTTTTTACTAAAGATACCCCAAGATTTATATACCGCAACGATGGCAAGGAGTCGGGGTCTTCTCGGCCTTCCGGGGAACTACGGGGTGGGGACTAATTCCCCCTCTCCGGGGAGGGTCTCCGGAACCTCCCGCCCTCCCTACAGGGTATACTGACGTCCCGCCCTGTGTTCCCCGTCGGCTCGAGCCCCCTCACATTTGCCGTGTATACCTTTACAAATAATATATATATATATATATATATATATATATATATATATATATATATATATATATATATATAACTACTCTCTCTCTATATATATATATATATATATATATATATATATATATATATATATATATATACTATATACTCTTCTGCTCTATATCTCTATGTCCCCTGTAAAAAAAAAGCCAATAAATATTTTATTTATTTATTTATTTTTTTTTTGTTTCTAACTAAAATTTTACAAGTTCCAAATTTATTCCTTTTCCTTCAATAACTCTATTGATTTTCTTTTTTAATTCCGCAATAAAGTTCAGCAATGTGATCATAGTTTTGAACTAAGTGATAAATATATACCATATATATATATATATATATATATATATATATATATATATATATATATATATATATATATATAACTATATATAACTATATATATATACTAACTATATATATATACTATATATATATATAGTATATAAGTATGTAAAAATATATGTTAAGTTAGTCCTAAATAATAATATTTAACATTTTATTTTAATATTTTTGGAATGAATCTAAAATGATCTTTCATTTTAAATATATTCTTTATTATTTGAAATTAGTAAAATTCCTTAATTTTCCAAATTATAAGGAGTAATATTTAAATGATAAAATTCCTTAATTGTTGCAATTTGTAAAAAATGAAATTTATTAGAAATTTATATAGTATTCTGAATGGGACATTTATTTTCAGTTGATTCTTGCTCTGATTAAACGTTACTTTATAGATCAGGGGTGCTCAAACCCGCGGACTAAAACCGGCCCCGCAGGTTCGTCAATCCGACGTGAAGATACACAATAGTTTAGCTTTAAGATACTTTAAGATTAAACGCACAAATAAACACATTAACCATTTACTAGAAACTATAGTCACAAAGAACAAAGTAGTAGCCTTATATAGCTTTTCAGATAACAATTGTCGATCAAGTCACTTTAGTGATGACCTACCTGAGTCTTGACCCTTGGGACTGGAGGGTACTGCGGCCCTTAGGCTTAAAGTTTGGAAGTTACTACTTTGAATGAATTAGAGTTAATACTCTTAATACTATTAATTTAGGAGATAATTTACTTTTTTTCCAATTTCAAATGAAACATTATATATATATATATATATATATATATATATATATATATATATATATATATATATATATATATATATATATATACTCTCTCATATATATATATATATATATATATATATATATATACCTTTATACTATATATATATATATATATACTGCTATGTTATATATATATATATAGCATATATATATATATATATATATATATATATATATATATATATATATATATATATATATACTATATATACTCTATATATATATATATATATATGTAATATTACCACAATAAACCAGTCTGAGCCACCGTACTCACTTGGGATGTCCATATGGTTCTCCTATCTTCAAAAAGGGTCCTGCAATAAGACAACAGGTTTTAGCGGTATTTACAACACGTATAGAAATATCGATAATGTTCAATGTACATACCCAATAAATACCCAAACTCTAACCTGGATAGCCAGTATAATTCCCAATATCAATTTCTTAAATGAATAAACAATTATAATAATCCCCAAAAATATATTAATCAAAGCAAATAAAAGAATCAATAATAACACTGGACGACAGAATGGATATCATGAACTGTTTCTTATGTATTTCGGTACGCTGAAAACGAATATAACCTCCAAATTTGCACAACGGGCTTAGTTTTTTTGTAATTTTACATATTTCATAAACTAACAATATAATTCACAGAGTGTAAAATGTCTTGTTTTGTTTAACTATTTTCTTGCGATTTTATGAAAAAAAGGTGATCGCCAGCAATATAAAGCGTATAATAAGTAGGAACCAAAAAATAGATAAAATAAACGCCAAACATGATAAAACATGTTTAGCGAACTCGATAAAAATAAACCTCGGTCCGACGTTTTTCATGAGTCATTTGCCTTCAGTTTGTATCTGGACGTTGAATGTGAAGTGTGTGATATTAATATATTGTTGATTATATATATATATATATATATATATATATATATATATATATATATATATATATATATATATATATATATATATATATATATATATATATATATATATATATATATATATATATATATATATTTATATTAAATTTTTTTTTTTCACTTAGATCATTACCTTAATTAAAATGCCACGAAATTGTAAAAATGATCCAAACAAATTTTGTTACATTTGTGGTGAGGTAACGTTGAAGTCCCAAATGAGGAATATTACTCCCTTAATAAAAAAAGCATATAAACTTTATTTTGAAATTAAGCTTGGTGATCAAGATAAATCTTGGGCACCTCATATTTGCTGTGCGTCTTGTGTAACATTACTTAGTGGTTGGCTTAACGGACAGTCCAGACATATGCCATTTGCAATTCCAATGGTATGGAGGGAACCAAAGGATCACGCAATGGACTGTTATTTTTGCATTACAAAAATTGCTGGAATAACAATCAAGACCAAGAAGACCATTAAATATCCAAACCTACCTTCGGCTATTAGGCCTGTTCCTCACAGCGAAGAGCTTCCTATCCCTGCACCACCTGAAAATGTGAATCTCCTGTCAGAAAACTCCGACGAAGAAGATTTACAATTACGTCCAGAAAATGACGACTTTGAAGACCTTGATTATGATGGAATGTCAACAGAACCTCATAGAATTAATCAGCATGAACTCAATGATCTAGTTCGCGATCTATCATTGTCAAAGAAACAGGCAGAACTATTGGCATCTAGATTAAAGGGTTGGAATCTCCTTGAGAAGGGAACTACAATTTCCTCTTATCGGCGACGCGAAGAAGAATTCCGACGCTTTTTCTCGGTAGACGGCAATTTAGTGTATTGTACTGATGTTGATTCATTAATGAGAGAATTAGGAGACTGTCATGATCCTAAGGAATGGAGATTGTTTATAGATTCTTCTAAACTCAGTTTAAAAGCAGTGCTTCTTCATAATGGAAATGTGAAACCTTCGACTCCTATTGCCTATGGAGCCCATATGAAAGAGACCTACGACAACATGAAAATTTTGTTATCGAAAATACGATACGAACAGCATTCTTGGAATATATGCGGCGATTTAAAAGTTATAGCACTTTTGTTAGGTCTCCAACAAGGATATACTAAATTTTGTTGTTTCCTATGCGAGTGGGATAGCAGAGATCGCAAAAATCATTTTGTCAAGAAGCAATGGCCTAAAAGAAATCTAATACCTGGAAATAAAAATGTAATTTTTCAACCACTTGTGAAACCTGAACTCGTATATCTTCCTCCTTTGCACATCAAACTCGGGTTAATGAAAAATTTTGTAAAAGTGATGGATAAAAGTGGTCCAGGGTTCCTATACGTAAATAAGAAATTCCCTAGGATCAGTGAGGCTAAAATTAAAGAGGGTATATTTGTAGGCCCACAAATAAGGGAGCTAATGAAGGACCATCACTTTGATGAAAGCTTGAATAATATTGAAAAACCTGCATGGAGATCCTTTAAAAAGGTCATAACTGGGTTTCTAGGCAATATTAAGGCCGACAACTATGAAGAACTAGTTTCCGAACTCCTTCGAAATTATAAAGCAATGGGATGTAACATGTCCCTAAAAATACATTTCCTTCATTCACACTTGGACTTTTTTCCTAACTGCAATCTAGGCGCTATAAGCGATGAGCATGGTGAGCGATTCCACCAAGATATTTCAACTATCGAAAAACCTTTTCAAACTTAAATTTAACCTTTAGAATCCTGTAGTCACTCACAGACATAAATACTCACACACAGTAGAAAATCTAATAAAATCTATAAGTGCAAAGAGAGTAATATATTAAAATTTGAAGTAAATTAACTAAAGATTATCCCTCCTCTGAAAGGGAGGTGGTGAACGCCAATCGTGTTTTAGTGATTAGAACCAAAGTTCTGGAAATTGGAATCAGATTCTAAAAACTAAGAAACACCCATTTTACTCATTAACAGACAAAAAGGAATCATTTTTTCTAATCAGAATAAATCTCTCAATAACTCAATCTCTATTAAGTTACACAATAGACACTTACATTCCATGGGACCACACTGTTTAAAAGTATAACAGGTTTCCACTATCCATAACATCAGTTACGGTGTTATATATAAGATAATTCAAAGGCATTTCCTCTAATGGGTTCTAAAAACCTTCTCCATAAAAAGGGTAAATCTATCTTATAAAGGGTTTATTGATAAGGGAACTCCCTAGGTCTCTGGATACTAAACAAGCAATTAGACTTCCCTTTGGTTCCCGTGAAGGGTTGGGCCCACTCAGCACCCTCCCAGTCAGAAGTGAAGGTCTGGGGGTACGCTCAGGTACCCTCCCAGTCCAGTGAGGTGGGGAGTACCGCTCAGGCACCCTCCCGATAGAATGAAGGTGGGGGTACCCGCTCAGGCGCCCTCTCGATCGTCCAGTGAAGGTGTAGGCTTTGTGCCGAAGTCAGTTTATGAACTGCCTGGTTAGTAACCTTACCGGTAAAACTGGTTATCGGATCGTGCAGTTAGAACGTATCATGTACGTACAGTGTATTCACAAAATGGTTCCAGGTTGGGGCAGCCTTACAGGTAAACCCTGATCACATTATAGTTCAGGTTGGGTAAACCCTTGCAGTCTGTTACAAGTGGGTTCCAGGTTGGGGGCAGCCTTGATTCAGCCTGTTCACAAAATGGTTTCCAGGTTGGGGCCTTAGATCAAAGTCTGAATGGATTCGGTATCCGTTCCCTTGAAATGAAAATCCAACGTCAGATTATCTTCACAATATTCATGAAAAATTAAACAATAGAAAAAATATGTAATAATAATAATAATAATAATAATAATAATAATAATAATAATAATATAATAATAATAATAATAATATAATAATAATAATAATAATAATAATAATAATAATAATAATAATATAATAATAATAATAATAATAATATCCTGTAAGATTTATTAATAATAATAATAATAATAATAATAATAATAATAATAATAATAATAATAATAATAATAATAATAATAATAATAAAAATAATAAAATAATAATAATAATAATAATAATAATAATAATAATAATAATAATAATAATAATAATAATATCTTAATAATAAGCTAATAATAATAATATCATACATAGTATTAAGTATTTAATCCGGATTAAAAATAGCGATAATAATAATAATAATAATAATAATAATAATAATAATAATAATAATAATAATAATAATAATAATAATAATAATAATAATAATAATAATAATAATAATAATAATAGTAATAAGAACAATCTTTCTTCCTCATGTACACATATTCTCTCTCTTTTAATTTAACCCTACCACTCGTAATAACTATAATTGTTACATAGCAGTTTTAAACTGCCTGTTTACCAGCTTGGGTTTACTATCCTAAATCACTTCTACGATTCATCATTTACCTCAATATAGATTTTGACTCACCTGTTTCCATTTTTTATTTTATATATATATATATATATATATATATATATATATATATATATATATATATATATATATATATATATATATATATATATATATATATATATATATATATATATATATATATATATATATATATATATATATATAAATTCACAAATGTCACACACCTTTCACGAATATACCTTATTCAAGGAGGGGATGTTATTATTAATAATATCACCATCAACACCATTACCATTACCACTATTAACTTTATTATTATTCACTAGGCCTATCTAACTATTTAATGATATCATCATCCTTATCATTATCAATGGTTAGAATTTCCTGAACAAAATAGAATCCTCTACAATTACCTAGCCCAGTATCCGTATATTTCTCAGAGAGAAAGAATCTCTTCGTCAAAAATACATATGTGTTGGTCGTTGATTTCATTATCAATGTCCGAATCTTGTTTAACTACATGGCTCAAATTCTTTGCCAAGATTACACTGGTTTTATTTTTCTGTGGTTGGGTTTTCTTCTTGCAAGGATCAGGATTGACATCATCCATTACTTCTGTAGAGCTTTCAAGGAATTTTACTAAGAGGTTCGTTCATTATTCACTTGCAACCAGGGTTGTGGAGTCGGAGTCGGAGTCGGGTCAGGTCGGGTCGGAGTCGGAGTCGGAGTCGGAGTCAGAGTACGGTGAAGATAGTGAGTCAGGGTCGAGTCGGTCTAATTTAGGAGTCGAGTCGGGGTCGGTAATTTTGAAGAGAGAGAGAGAGAGAGAGAGAGAGAGAGAGAGAGAGAGAGAGAGAGAGAGAGAGAGAGAGAGAGAGAGAGACAGAGAGAGAGAGAGAGAGAAGAGCAAGAGAGAGAGAGAGAGAGTAGAGAGAGAATGTGTTTTCAAGCAACATCACAAGATAAAGAA
>JABUQX010134698.1:0-5000 GCA_015478945.1 Trachelipus rathkii | reverse complement strand
GAAACGGTGATAATAAATTTATAAAAAAAAATTAACAATTTAAGAAAACAAACAAACATTTATTTAGTGAAAAAGAAAAATTTAAATTTAAAAACGATGCCCAAAATACCATAACAATTTACTACTTAAAGTCGAATTATTTTATTTATACAATCAATATTTTAGTGAATAATAATAATATATATATATTAATAATATCATAAAATAAATCGGAAATAAATAAAAGATAATTGCGCAAATCCCACAAAATGCAGCCGTAGTTCCTTCCTTTTATTTTTTTTTCTAATATTCCTACAGAACACCGACCAGAATAGAAACCACAGAAATATAACAACGGGCAGGAAGCCACTAATCTAGGATTGGAACCAGAGAGTACAAATCACATAAATCTTACGGGGAAAGTGCTGTTTTAGAAAATATACCTTTAGCACAATGTTTTAAATACTTGTGAGAGTAAAAACGATACAAACATAAAAAAGAATATATGCTCGGACAATACGTAACAGAGCCTAGCGCAAACAACAGAGTCAAACTGCGTCGTAAACGCATACTAGCAAAATTAGTGCCACACAATCCAACAACGAACACACGCAAGATTTTAGCAAATCTTTCAATGAAACTAGAAGAGATCAAATCACTGACAAGATCTATGACTCCTAAAACCGATAATATAACTATAGCAATTCAAATGAACAAAGAAAAACCATTAAAAAGAAAAAAAAAACCCTCATTTTATCATAGAACTAGATTATCCAATAAGATATCCGACCCGGAAAAAAACACAATAGGAGCCCAACCTGCTGACAGTTCCGTAGGCCATATGCAACAAAGCCCGAATGAAGAAGCACGCCACTGAAAATGAGAAAAATAACGCAACTTCACATAGAAGAACTCAAACTATACAAATCTTACCAGAAGAAGAACATCTCAACGAACTCAGTAGAAACAGCATTGAACAAAAACAAAAAGAGAGCAGCACGCAACTTACAACTATTTAAAAGAGCAGCCTATAAAATATCACTGACCAAGATTGAAAAAGAGAAGAGCGTATAGACAATGCACGAAGAGCTAAGACTTATTAAGGTGACCAATATAATGATATACGAAATTATCCCTGAATACGATTGAACGAAAAATAACACACGAGCGGGAAATGTCACTCAGACTATATGATAATACTTTATGCCTCGACACATCTAAATCCAAACCCTAATATACCATGAAATCCAAATAAACCAAATACTATAATACAATGAAAGATATAAAAACTAAAATCACTAATACAAGCACTACTACCTCATAATATATATATAACAAGCCAACATAAAAACCAAAATAAACACAATAAACAATAATACCACTACCAACAAATATATTGAAAATAAATATCATACGCATAATTTCCAGTTGCAAAAACCCAAATAATAAATAAAACTAACATAACATCAACCGAAAACTAATATAAACCTAAAACCCTACCATCCTCATCAATCAATTAAATTCCTTCCCAAGCCTAAGAATAAAACTCCTCTATATTAAAGGATATAACCAATGCATGCATGATAAATATAATAATCTTATAACTCCACACAATTGAGAGAAGCCATAGATCATCGTTCCTAAATTCAATTTACCGTAAACACAATTAATACGTAACACAATACCATCCTAGTCACTAATTACAATATATCCATCTTCTTAATACAACACCCACACAAAATAATAAACATATAATTAATATATATATAATTAATACATACTTCCTATCTTTAAAAATTACGCCGGATAAATAGTTTCCTCCAATCTAATCCAACCTGAACTCCTCATTGAAGCCAAAATTATTTGGATATTGTTTTCCCATCGAAATAAAGAAAACCACCTAGAGATAAAAAACTTCTTAATTAACAATCCGAATAGCCAGCTTGAGGGATCGGGCTCAACTCCGAAGCACTAGTATGAGTCGAACTTCGGGAAGAACGACTCGAAAGCAAAGGTCACCTTAATAACTATAATAAGCTCCACCACGGAAGCCAAAGCAGCGCACTGAAAACACCTCCAGCGAGACCTGAAAGACACCCAAGAAATCACATTCCAGCAAACTACCCCAGACCGAAAAGCAAGGTCAATAAAGCCCAAGACTCCACGACAAGTCTATCCAACTCAATTCACCAATGAACAATGAGAACGTAATAGAATGCATATAAAAAAACTCCTACATTTTAAAATGAGAAAGTGAATAAAATGCCAATCGAACACTCTATAAACTTCTAAACGTATTAAAAGCTATCATAAAACAGAGACGTGTTACCTATATAGACTACGCCACCTAACCAAACAACATCATACACTATAGTATATATACTAATCAAAATAAAGCAACTACATAAAAACCCCAATAAATACAAAAAAAAAACTAATACACACATAAAAACTAGTATCAAAAAAATACCCATAAAAATATCTATATTATAAAACCATAAATAACCAATATACTCACCTCATATAATAATAACATAAATAAAGCCACAATACAACTATACTCAAAATAAAAAACAATAATACATATAAAATAAATAATCCATAAAAATACACTACACCCTATAATTAACATCACCTCACATACATCAACTAACAAATAAAAACAAATAAATATAATACATCCTCTCCCCAAAAAACATAGATGTCAATAAGGCATAAATAAAAATCATATATGTATATCACAACAAAATAAGACAATACAAATAATAAATAATATATATATATATATATAAATAACTAACCCATAAATACCCGAATAAACACAAAACTCATAACTATATAACCTATAATAATCAACCGAAAACCCATATAACCCCACAATCACATATTATAAAAAAACCTAAAAACACTAATAAATAACCTAATAACATCACCTCACGATAGTAAACACATACAAAAATACACTAAATCATAAACACCAAATAAATAAAATAAAAATATATAAAAAATAACTAATAATAATTAATAAAAACAATTATGAACGTCTCGAGGAAAGCCAATGTAATTTAAAATATAAAAAAAATAATTGACTAACAAAAAAACTATTATATATTTAAAAAAAAGAAATAAATAATAAAGCTAAAAAACAGAAAATATAACACTACATAATATCACCCCTCACCATTACCACCTAATATCCCAATAACCCTCACCCAAACCAACCCCCCACCCACCTAACTCACTACCTACCTCTATAAAATAAAATACAATTACTATAATAACTCCACCTCAATTAAACCCATAATAAAACTCAATCCACACTACATATATCATTCACACGACCTTTTAGTACATAGCAAATCCAAATACTACAAAAAACTCACAAATAAACGACTTAACACTCTAAAACAAATGACATTTTGTAAATACCACAAAGCTCGCGACAGAACATCCTTTTAAAGCTTCACAAATAATTCCACATACCAAACACATAGAAAAAGACCTTAAAAACTAAATTTTACATAATTAATAATAATTCTAAACTAAACGATGTACACGATCACTGATAACATCACAAGACCAGTATCATATAATATCTGCAAGCCAAAGGAACCCCGCCCACATTAGCACAAGAAATGGCTATATTTTCGTTCAGTTCATCCGCGATAAGAAAATAGCAGGTAAAATGATTTTATATAAAGAGACTAGCATGGAAGCCATCGGCCCAAAAATGAGGCAAAAGACGACGGCGGACGAATAGTCTTTCAAGGAATCACAAAGGTCAAAGAGACAACCCCGCCGCAAACTTCCACAATACTCTCGCGCGCCCTTACCCGCGAGGTTTATGTAAAGAGATTAAAAAAACAAACAACAAGAGAACCCACTCGCATAAAAAAAAGCCAATTCTTTGCGCAGCAATATCTAGAAGCGCTCATTGGCGTGTAAAAACTCCTTAGACGGAAATATCTTAAAAACCACAATCATGCTACAATTTCCATTACCTATTTAATTCATATACCATTCTTTTTATAAGCAACAGCATATCAACTATAGAATTCTTAACAATCCCAACTCATATGACTCCGCACTTTAGAATTAACTTACAAACGACTAGCTACTTCGGCAACATCGTTATTCTAATTTTACTTGTGCCATTCTCGCTGTCAGTTATTGAGACACGAGGTAAATCAGCACTCAATACTAATCGTAAAGAGTCTGACCCCACATAAAACTATATAGCTAACTATATAATATAACTATAATATAAATAATTATCATACATATGCAATGCATATAATCATATATCACCATTACCTAAATAAATTAATACCATATACATGAACTCAACACTCACCAATACTTCACTAAATAACTACCAATATACAAACCTACAATAAACTCATATAGATCACAATAATCACTATATCACCAATACTACACAAGATCATATGAAAAAATATGCATAACAAAGAACAAATATAAATGAAGCATAATAATTAGCTAAAAAATATAACCTCACATACCAAAACTATAAAAAAACAACTAACCTAATAAAGATAATAAGATAAAAATCATACCTCGCTTCAAAATGGATTAGTACCACTACATATTATATAATAACTAAGCTCACTAAAAAAATATAAATAAAACAAACACCCAATAGATATGAACTCAGCTCAACCCCCAATAATCATAAAATAAACACCATAAACCCATACTATAACTCACTATAAAAATAATATAAACTATATAATAAACCATCAATAAAAATAATAACATAAAATATATTAAAATTAAGGTCAATATGATTATGTCTCTGCACCGAGCGGACATCTCAACTTACCACTAAAATAGCCTAGCCAATAGCGAGAAGAGGATTTCTAAAAACAGTCTATGTTGTGCATTCAATTCAGTGAACTATTATTCAACGCAAAGACAATTCAGTGCGAAGACGACTCAGCTTAAGGAAAATTTAGCACAATAAATTCAATTCAAAAGGAAAGTATTAAAGGTATTTATTT
>JABUQX010134697.1:0-11344 GCA_015478945.1 Trachelipus rathkii | reverse complement strand
CTTTGTTTTTATCCTTTCAATCAAAGAATTTAATATACACAAGCAGCTCTTACGATTTGTGGCCTATTAAAAACTAAAGCTCGGATATATGATCCTCATTAGACCTTCCATAAGCTTCCACATTGCATAACACTCGTAACTTACTTTTATTCAATAAGGTGGGTTTATATAATATATTATATAAAATTAATATTTATTTATAATATATTATAATATATATTTATAATAATATATATTATATTAGATATGTATATATATTCCTAGTGGGTGCATTTAGGAAAAGCATGTATAGAATCGCATTTGTCCTAGCAGAGAGCTGACTCGTGGTTACGAGGTCTGATCTTACATTACCTCATTCGTCAACACCATAGTTCGTTACAACTCATTGAAATTAGCAGCGTACTTAAGAGCTTTCGTCCCATAAACTTGACTCCCCTCACACCTCCCAAATGAAGGTGACAAAAGATGTAGACTAAGACCCGGAAGGGCAAGCAGTCAAGCCTGAAGCTGGATGTGAATTTACCTCCGACTTGTTATTTAAGATAAATCTGGATTGCCGTATCAAACAAGTAATTTTCATGAGGGTTGTCGGTGTTCAGGTATATAAAGAATATGGTTATTATTTGTGTTGAATTAAAATTCAAAGCAGATAGTCCTTTCATAACTTTTAAAATAAATTGGTTAATTGATTGACCTGAATTTTATTTTGCAGTGCTTTACTTAAAAAAAGTACTGGCAACTATTTTTTAGTTTGCATAAATTATTTTAATATGTTCTAATTTTCACACTACCGTCCTTAGGATAACAAATTATTAAATTTTTTAAAATTATTAAGCAATTATTAAATTATTTAATTTTTTACAATGTATGATTCTTTTTTTTCTCCTGAAACATAATTATTACGCATGACATTTAATCCTTTTATCAAATCGTTAAGATTTATTTGAAAATTTTTTTTTAAATAAATAAAAAAAAAAAAGAATTAAAAATAAGAATTAAAAAAAACAACAACAGAAACTAAATTTAGAAAAAAGGAAAAAATTATATTTTAAAATTAAATTAAAATTAAATTTTAAAAATAAATTAAAAAATAATTAAAAATAAAAGTTAAATAAAAAACAACAAAAATTAAATTTAAAAAATCTATTTTTTACATTAAATATATATTTTTTATTAAATAACTTATGAATTTTTAATTTAAGAACCAATTGCCTAAAATGACATTAAGTGGTGCGGTACACGGTGCTGCGATAAGAAAGTTATGTTATGTGAATGCAACGAAACATAGAGGTGCGGTGCGGTGCGGTGCCGTGCGGTGCGGTACAGTGCGCTGTGACAAAAATGACGCTTGGTGCTGTGCGGTACGGTGCGTGGTGCGCTTAACCTAGTGCGATGCGATGAGGTACGCAAAATTCTGGTGCTCGCCTAACCTTATGTTTAATTAAATAATTTAGAGTAGCAACAAGATACAAAAAGGAACTCATTTAATAATTTTATTTCCAACAAATTGGGTTAAATTTTGCTGGGTTGATTAGGGTTCCTCTAACGGAACCAACAAAACTTAACCTGATCTAAACTAGCCCTAATGAAAGCAATTACTGCTAACGCCTGCGGTGAGCCGGTTCGATTCGACGTTTCCCGTGAACCTGGACCTAACTGCATGGAGACGTGCCGCGGTAACGGAAAACCTAACTTATATGGACGATGCTTGCCTCAAATATATATATATACTATGGATGATTTAATTTATATAAATCTTGAACAAATTCAAAAACCATTATCATATTAGTAAAAGATCATCAGAATTAGTTTCTTTTTTTTTTTTTTTTTTTCAAGAAAAAATATTTTTTACAAATTTGAACTCCTAAAGTGGCATAAGTGACAAATTTGTTTTAGCTCTTCACTCCCGTCATCAAAAAAATGAATAAAATTTAACTAAGAAATGGTTAAAAGCATTACATCGCCCTGACGCTCAGGACCGTCTAGCACACAATCTTGCATATCGCTTTACCCTAGAATCACCTACTATACCCCTATATTAGGACTCTATATATAATATATATATATCATATATATATATATAATATATATATATATGTCATAACATTATTGAGCATATACCCTATATCCTACTACCGTAAATACGAATACATATATAATGACGTCAATGTATAGACCAGCCACGGAATCATAATGTACTGTCATGCTATGCTATCCCATATATAAATGATAATATATATTATATATACCCATTCATACTTATATATCTATAATAGTATATATATATACAAATATATACATATATGAGGTAACCACAGACAGTGGATTTGAAACCTCACTACTATACAACCCCGCCCTCATATATATATATTCCTATATTGAGCCTATTCTCTCTTGGCTTGGCTGCGTCCCTGCCTCGCAACGTTCAGTGAGTTCCACACCTCTCACTCTGAATTAGGGCTTCGGCCAAGTGCGCCAGTGATGATGCTTATTGATATGTAAACATCATATATAATATATACTATACTATATACTATACTAGACAGGCCCTTGCACATACTCAAATAATATATATATGTATACACGACCCTAGTATATACTATATATATATATATACTATATATAATACTAGTATAATGCTACCCTATTATATATAAAATAAAACTACCATAGTACTATACTCATCAATACGTCATTATATATACGCTATATATATACCCCTAATATATATATATACTACCAATATAAACCTAACCATATATAAATATAGTTATAACCTACCAACTACCTACCACTATTATCTAAGTATACTATACCTCAATCTACTCAGACCTACGAAATATAACGTACTAATAAATCCTGTATAAAGAATAAGAATATAATATATAATAAATTCAATATAGTTTCCTATTACTCTACTATTACTATATAAGATAATATATATATATATACTACACTAGTAGTGATATGATATAAATAAAATAATAGATACGTTATAGCTTAAGCTAATATAGGTGAAACTAAAGAAGTTACCCGCCCATGATTGATCTCCGGAATAAGATATTGTGACAGAAGACTCGAATTAAACATCATAATGGATCAGCGTAATGAAAATTGATGTATGGAAGAAATGAAAAAAAAATTGAATTTTTATATTTGATTTTTTTGTTATATTTCCACAACATACGATAGGTACAAGAGAAATCTAGTGAAATATTTAGAAATAATTGCTAATAAATTTAAGTACCCATAAATAGAGATATTTCTTATTTTTATATAACTAAAAGAATCCCACATGAGATAAGCGCGCCAAAGATGCAAAGAGTCGGGGTCTAAGGCCTCCTGGGGGACGACGGGGTAATCCCGACGTATTTCCTCCCCCTCCGAGGAGAAGACAGGTCTCAAGCGACCCGCTCTTTGGTTTTGGGACTTGTCGCGGTGTCCTCCGCCCTACTCCCGCTTACGGGATGCGGAAAACGTCCCCCCGCTCGTGTCCCTATACGTCGCGGCTCGGCCCCCTAAAAAGATAAAAAAAGATGAACTGATTCAAACTCTTAATTTAGTATAAAAATAGAAAATTCTCTTTTATTTCATACAAAGTTTGGACAAACTCTTCGTCGCGTGATGTCCATGAGTAGGTTAGTTAGTGTGTTCTTCCTACCTATGCGTAGTTTTGGGGAAGAATGGTAATAAAAAAAAATTTTAAAAAAAATTTAAATTTTTTGTGCCACCCTTTCCATAAACAAATATTGATTACGCTGATCCACCAGAACTATGTATCAGTTTTCTGTACGCTGATTACGTTAGTCTTGTCAGGGGATATCGCGCAAAGGTAACTAATCACTTTGCCTCATCCATCACGAGTAACAACAAGGTATGAGGCAATGACTAAAATTAACGTCATTAGGCCTACTTATTACATAAAATAATAGGGTATAACTGATAGCCATGTAATAATAACGGTGTATAGTGCAAATAGTATCAGTCGCAGTACTATAGGTATATATAAACCCTATATACAATATAAGTAAAAAAGGTTGCGATATTTATAAATTATATAATCAATGGTCATTTAATACTATAAGGATATATACTATAGTAATATTACCTACCGTGTACTCTATAAGTAAATAATCTATCCATAAATACTAGAAATAATACTATAATAGATAGATATATAATAACTAGGTAGAAATAAAATACTATGTATATTTACTATATAAGGGGAATACTAATACTTAGGAATACTACTATATAATATAGGTAGATATAGAGTCATAATACTAGTAAATACGTTTATATAGGCATACTATACTATAATAGGAAATAATAAATAATATATATATATATATATATAGAGAAACTATATATGTAATAATAATATATGTATATATATTATATATATAAGATATACTATATATATTATTGTATACTATGATAATATAGGTATATATTAAATATTTATGCATATTTTAAATGGACTATACAAATAGTTTTTTACCCACCTATGTTTTCGTGCCTAGATCATAGTCTTACTTGCCTCACCTTTGAATAGGTAGTAGCCCGGCGCGTAAAGTTGATATAGAACGCCCCAAAGTTCACCCGCCTGTAGTTCCCAGATAATAAGATAAGCCATAATAAATGGATAATTAATACTTTTCAGACCTTGCATAACTCATTTTTCCATAAAACATTCTGTTTTCATAATCTATTCTAACATTTCGAATGCATATGAATACCTATATTATCAATTACCTAGTAGGGATGTGATATAAAGCAACAAGCTCTACGTATCATTTCCCACCTTATAAACCCAATATATATAAGTATACGCGTCAACAATGGCACGAATATAATAAAGCCTAGGCACATTATGTTATTAAAAGTAGGAACCATAACCGCGTACCCAGACTATCTTGAATATAGGAAACAAAACCAATGTGATAGGTTCATGTAACTCCATAGATTAATATAACAGTATCACTATAGTCACTGTCAGTTCTGACAACGGAGGGGGCTACGCTCTCCATGCTCCGTGAATTTTATAGAAATCGAAGTGATGAGCGGTTCTCGTCAAACAAATACTGATCTTCGCGCCAGGCGTTGAGAACTATTCAGCCTAATGTAGTAAAAAGGCTTAAATCTTTAACTACATAAACTACTATATTAGACTGTATATTTCCCTATAAGCTAGGAGTAAAATATTCTATTTCTATATATCCCGACAATGTCAATGTTCAGACTGAATCAAAAACCTTGTTCATTAACTCTTTTTGTCTAGCGTTCAGTCGTTTGTAGAAATCCACGGTGTTCCCCTCAATTTGTAAAGCGCTGGCCATAGATTCTCCAAATCTTAAAGAAACAAGTATCCTATACTATCATTTTCCCACCTTTCTCTATCATATATATTATTTATTTTGTATCAATATCTCCAAGAATGATGAAATTGCTATACTTAGCCTCAGTGCTATAGACGTTATTCTTACTAATATATTTTTATATAATATATAGTATTTAGATATTATATATATAATTTAGGATACTCATGACTTATCCGATAGGTAATAAATAGGATATAGGTAATGCAGGACCCATAAAATAAGTTGCACATGACTACCAGATAAAGAATGATATAAAATTTCAATTTATATATAGTATAGTCAATAGAAAAGTGAAATAATAATTTAATAAATGCCCCGCATATATAAAATAGAATATAATTATAACCTAATATATGATAATGTACCTAGTATGTAAGAACCATAATATTAGTAATATTCCACCATATATATTATAGTATATACTATCGTATGTAGAATAGTATCTATATTATATAATATATATACCTTATATTTTATATAGTTTTTATAATATAATATAGAGCCAGTCCCCGAAAAGGCGAGTACACTGCTGAAACTAGACCAAATTATAACAACAACCAGGAAATAAATAACGTGTGGATTTCTCCTAGAGTCAGCCGTAAGTTAAGATTTTCAGTCGACCAGAACTTTAAACAAAGGAAAATTATTATTATTCTAATATTATTAATACACCATGAATAAAGTTACATTAAATTATCTAATAAAATTATCTGATTCTCTATCTATCTATCTGAGAGGCAAGAGTCCAAATACCATTTATTGGTACGCTTTATGGAGAAAATTCGTGGATTTTTCTTTTATTTCTATGGTTCGAGCTGACGGAGGACACAGGGGCGGACGAAGCCCCCCCGTTCCCTCGGTTAGGCCGAGGAAACCCGACTCTGTTTTTCATCTTTTAAATTTTACCCGTCGGGTATCCTTTAGTTATAAAAGAAAAAAATTTTCAACATTTGGCAACTTTCGCGCTCCCTCCGACTACCCCAGCTTCTTCGTATTCTCAAAAAAACTGTAATTTTCCAACATTTTTAAAAAAAAACCAATTTTTAATTTTTTTTTTTAAAGCGTAAATTTTTTTTTTTTTTTTTTTTAATCAATGGTATTTAAAAAACCTATATTATTACCTTTTATTATCCTCTGTACATAACTTGTTATAGTTTTTTGTACATGCCTGACCTCTTCGGGATGCTGCCATATAATATATATATTATATTATATATATTATATTAATAATATATAGTATATATATATTATAAATATATATATATATATATATATATATAAATATTATTATATAAATATATTATATATATATATATATATATATATAAGAAACACCCATGAGACGATATTTAAACTAACAAAACCATAAAGGGTAGGAAGAAGAGGTGGAGGGAGAGGAATTCAAAGATTTTCTTTCAACATTTTTTTATTTATAACTATTATTTATTATTTACAAAGATACACCAAAATTTAAGTTTTGCGCTCACTTTACCCTTACATGCTAAATATATATATATATATTTTAAATCTTTGTTAATCCATTATTTTCAAAGTTGCGTTTGATAATTTTCAGGTCAGTCAAAAGAAAAATTTGTACAATAGTCAGTTTGTGTATTACATAAGAGAGAAACTTCTTCATTTTCCACACCCTTTGTTATTGGCAACTGATTGCTATTTGCACGATTCGTATAATCAGTTGCATTCAGGCCAATTCTGTTTCACAGAATTTATGGCATTTGTGGCTTTGGGGGTTACCTTTGAGGGACTATCATTTCTGTTAATGTTGGAGCCGAAAGAATTAGAAGGGTTTGCGTTTTTTATTGGAGCTCCTGCTGCGATCAGGTCGGAGAAAAGTGTATTTTTGGACGGAGTCTGTTGAGCAGTAGAGAGCAACGATGATTTTACTAGAGAATGAGATACAACATTTGTTGCGGAATTAGGTAATGACGTTGGTCCTTCATTCGATGGTTGATTTATGAAACTTAAAAATGATTGGGAAAACGATGAATTATTAGATAAGATTTGCCGTGCTGGAGCGAGAATTGTTGAGATTTTTAAAGGGTAAGGAACGGTAATTGGTGGTGGCTGTTTTGGTATATTCTCAGAAGATACAGTCATTTTAATAGAGTTTAAATCCTCAGGTGTTTATTTAGCTGGACTTGATGAAACTAGTGATTGTCTTTTTAGGCTGGAAACATAGTCAGTGCATGCATTTACTGGAGTTGAAGAAAGAGCTGTAGGAGATCTAAAGACAAAATTTGCATCAGTAGATGCAGGTGGTTTTGGTTGAGTTTTTGCTTTAGCTGGTTCAGATGGTGTTGCTACTCTTGACGAAGTATCACTTGAAGACTTTGGGGAAAGTGATGGAGCCGCTGCAGTAGGAGTTGGTTTAGGGGGAATAGGGAGTACTTCAGCAGATGATGAAGTTGAATCAGAATCTGATTTATTTTCTTCAGTAGTTTTTTCTGAAGACTGTGATTTTTTAACTGTTGAGGCAGTTGGTTCTTTCTCTCTATCATTTGAGGATGAAGTTATTATAGCTTCTGAAGAAAATGCAACTTTTTTCTTTTTACCTTGTTCTTCTTCTTTCTCGTCTGAGGCAGAAGAGGTCACTTTCTCTTCCTTCTCATCAGATTCTGATGAAACATTTGACTGAGATGTTTCTGCCAAAAGATTTTTATTTGCATCTTCTTTTTCTGTGCCTTCTTTATCTACTTCCATCTCTTCTTCCTCTTCTTGTTTCTCCTTTTGTTCCTCTTCGTCACTCGGAGGTTTTACTACTTCTTTTTTCGACCTTTTTAGTTTTATACCTTCAGTAAGATTGCTTGTGGCCTCTCTAGATTTTCTCTTTCTTTTTGGAGGAAAAGGAGGAGGAATATAAACAACATCTTGAGTAGATGATCTTGTTCTTCTTCCTGGAGATACTGTATCATCAAATCCCATATTTTTCAACATAGTCTTTCCTTCTTCTACCGTCTTCTCATTAGCATAGTAATGCCTTCTTTTCATTGGAGATTTTGTTGGGGATGCATTTTCTGACTTTTGAGTATCCTCTGTAATGTTTTTAAAAGAATTAGCTGCTTTTGACATAATGAGTTAATGCAGTATTAAAGAGCTTTGCAAACAAAGTTAAAATAATTTTTCAAATTTCAGAAGCAAAAGAAACCATCTTATATAGAAGCTGGAACAACAATAACCTCTGATAGTTGGAAAGACAAAGATTTAGAAAAAGAATACCATTACCATTTAAATGTTAATCATTCTATATATATATATATATATATATATAGTTAGCATATATATATATATATATATATAGAGCAAAGATATATATATATATATATATATATATATATATATATATATATATATATATATATATATATATATATATATATATATATATATATATATATATATATATATATTTGGCACCACACTCCAAAGATGAATGAAAATTTACATACAGAAAATATTTTAATACTGAAGTAGAGTTTTGCCTCTTAGAGGTACTTTTTACTATATATTGACAAATATTAAATTTCTTCTATTTATTTATTTATACATAATTTTTAAGTATTATTTTAGTTTTATTTATTTAAAATTTTTACCGTGATTTTGTTATATTGTTCTTTATAATGTAAGATTTGATTACCAGAAACGAATTGTCAATACAATAAATGTTTAGATTTGTTCTGGTTATTTTAGCCATTTTAGCCTTATATATCATCATCATTATTATCACCCACCTTCTCTCCTCAAGACTGGGGGTAAGGTGCGTAGCATGCACTGGAAATAGAAAAGTAGTAGAAAAATATGACGCAAGTGAAAAGAAAGCCCAGCCTTATCAGTCTCCCCTTTATACTCCTTCCAGTGTAAACTTGTGGCCTTCAGAAAAATCCACCCTGAGCTTCACGGGGCCGCGACTAACCCTCACTATGTCATTTCGTCAATGTAGGGTTCATCCCTTGGCCCAGGTGGTCGAAAACCCTACCTCCTCACAATACGTAATATAATTTTATTAAAAAGTTAATATATATATATATATATATATATATATATATATATATATATATATATATATATATATATATATATATATATATATATATATAGGTGTATATATATAAATATGTGTAAATATATGTAAGTATTATATGTATCCTGTTATTATTATTATCATTTCAATTATTATTATTCGTTATATTATATATATATAATGAGATAAGACGAAGAAGAAGTATATTTTATTATTATTATTGTTATTATTGTTAGCATAACAAATATATTATATTATAATATTTATGTAGTATGAAAATATATAAATCATATTATTATTATTTTTATTATATATTTATATTTATATGTTGTTATTATTGCTTATATATATACATATACATATAATATACAGATATATTTATATTATTGTTGGAGCAGACATATTCATTCATAGATTTATTTATGTTACATGTATATGAATTAAACCATTATTATATTGTATATATATATGGTGAAGGTTACTTGTCTTACGAATACATTATTACATAGTTGGTTCATATATATACAGTATATATATATATATATATATATATATATATATATATATATATATATATATATATATATATATATATATATATATATATATATATATTAGTATATATATATATATATATATATATATATTATTATTGCATTCATATATATATATATATATATATATATATATATATATATATATATATATTTATTTATTTATATATATATATATATATATATATATATATATATATATATATAAAGCTGAAAATTACATTTTTCAGGATTTTTTAAAAGTTTAAAATAATTCTTTTTTGAACTATGAGCTGCCTGAACAGATGTAATATAATTTTATTCAAAACAGATTTTTTATTAAAAAAAAATATATATACACATATATATATATATTGTTATTAATTATATATAGCATATATATATATATATATATATATATATATATATATATATATATATATATATATATATATATATATTTTTTTTATTTCTTCACCCTAACCAACCATCATGGAGAGGCCACACCGCGCACAGGTACCCGCCGACGCAACCGGTCTCCTCCAGAGATCTCCCAATAATGTTATGTTCCACGTTGTTCTATGTTGAGAGTTTTTCAGACAGGAGAAAAGAAGTGGGATGTATCCCTCGACACTCTGGGTTTTTCTTCTTTTCTCAGTTTTGACAGATGCTTGTAGTGGTTTGGTTAGGTTGAATGTGTTTGTTGTATTGTAATTTAGGGTGATGGTCGCATCTTAGCTCTGCCAAGGATGACTGTCTAGTTCTTGATAGTGAGTTGAATTCTGGTGCTATTTCCGGTGGGTGTTTGTTTAAAATGTTGTTTGGTGGTCTGCGTCTTAAGTGATTTTCTGTTAGTGTCGTGTGGATCTGTTTGGTGTATGTTGTATTGTTTGGCGGTCGTGGAATGTTGTTCAGGATTTGTTTGTAATATAGGGCTGTAGAGGAAGGAGGTTGTTTGAGTCTGTGGTGGGTATAGTTAGAGAGTGCAATGTGCCATGGGTGTTGGGGTGAGTTTGAGTTTTGGAAAGAATTGTGTGCTCATCATGTCCAGGTGCGTGTCTATGGGTAGAATTTTGGTTTCTCCGTGCAGGTGTTGCTGTGGTGTTGCTGATGTGCATCCTATTATGATTCTTAGGACTTTGTTTTGAGTTGTTTGGAGTTTCTTTATGTTATTTTTAGTCAGTAATGAATGGCAGGTTGAAGAAGCGTAGTTTATAGTCGGGTGAATGAATTGTTTGTATAGAGTGGGATGTTAGTTTATTGTTATTGAAGTCTGTGCCAGCGATGGTCCTTAATATGTTTAGTTTCTTGTTTATATATATATATATATATATATATATATATATATATATATATATATATATATATATATATATATATATATATATATA
>JABUQX010134696.1:0-21318 GCA_015478945.1 Trachelipus rathkii | reverse complement strand
TCTTTTTAAGAACATCCACTAAAAATAATAATAAAATTACTCAAAAATAAAAGCATAATAAACATACTGCTTCATACTTTCATACACATATATATCTTCCTTCTTTCCTGCATTATTATACACACAATATTCACACGGACGTATTTTAAATATATTCCATTTCAACTTCTTTAAAATATATAATATATATTATAATATATATACATATATATATATTATATATTAATACACTATACCCATCTCTAAATATAATATATATATATATATTATATATATAAATATATATAATTATATTATATTTATATTATTATATATATATATATATAATATATATATATATATATATTATAATATATATAATATAATAGAGAAAATAGATAAATTACGGACCATATAAAATATATATAATAATATATATATATATATATACTTATACTATAGTATATATAAGTATAATATATATATATATATATATATATATATATATATACCGATAATATATATATAATATATATATATAAAACATAATATATAATATATATAATTATTTTATAATATATATAGAAATATAACATATATAGATATAATATATATAATATATATATAATTATAATATATATATATAATATATTTTATACTATATATAATATATATATATTATATATATATAGTATATATATATATATAATATATATATATAGTATAAATATTATAAATAATATATTTTATATATAATATAATATATATATTAATATAATATTATAGTAGATTATATATATATTATATATTATAGAAGATATAATATATATAAATATTATATTATAATATATTATATATACATCTCAGGGTTTGGGAGATAAGAATTTCCCCACAAACATACGTTCTGCGTGATCGTAAGAATGACGAAAAATACCTCCCAATTCCCTTACCATCTTCAAAATACATTTTCTTTAAACATTAATAAAAATATAACAATTTCGAAATACAGACAAAGGCTGCTGGCATCGTCATCATGAATATATCGATTAGTATAGTTAAATCCTAACAGTGCTAAATGATAATACCATTATGAAAAATTAAACTAATTCTCTAAACGTTTTCCCGTTCTTATGTTACCAGTGTTTTAAAATTACATTGTAATATAGCTGGCCTAGCTCTCATCTCTCTGTCTGTCTGTCTTCTCTCCTTCTCTCCCCAAATCTTGGGGTAAGGTGTGCGTACCATGCACCGGAAAACAGAAAAGTAGTAGAGACATAACCTAAGTCGTAAAAGAAAGCCCAGCCCTACCCCCTACCCTTTAGTAAGAACTCGTCGCAGTCAGAAATACACCCATAACACCTTCACGAGATGACGCACGACCCTCCACTATGCATACCAACGTGTGTAACCCTGCCCAGGTGGCCACAACCATACATTCACCCATTCAGCACCTTTTTTCGACTCTGACAACTTTCATTCTCTCAGGCATCCTTACTGACTCAATCCCACTTTTTCTTCGGTCTTCCCAGCCAGCGATTTCCAGCACACTCACCACCTAACATTCGCTTAACCAAAAAAACTTTGGGAACCATCAACCACCTTTCCACAGTGAACCAAACCATCTCAACGTATCTCATTTATTCTCTCATTTACCCTTATCTTCACATCACAACTCTTAAATATTGCTCATCCTATTTTATTAAATTCTTCTCACCCTACACATCCCCTAAAAAATTGCTCCATCTGAATATATTTAATTAATATATTAATATAAATATATATAAATATATTATATATATATAGTGATATAATATTATAAATATATATATATATATATATTTAGTATATATATAATATTATATATATATATATATAATATAAATAATAGTATATCTTCTTCTTTCTTCATCACCTCCTTTTTTGGGAATAAGGAGCGCTACAAGCATCCGAAAAAAAAAAACAGAGAGAGTATGACAACTGTCGAAAAGCAAAGCCCAGCCTTACCGCCCCTCTGTACCATTAATAGTGAAAGCTCGCACAGACAGAAAATCCACCCTAAATCTTCATGGGACCGCACGGACCCTCCTATGGTAAATCGTCAATGGGGGTCATCCCTTGCCCAGGTGGGCCACAACAGCCCCCATACAAAACCCCCCATTCTCTCCTATCATCACCTTTCTCTCGCCTCTGCCAAACGCACATTTCTCTCCTTCAAACATCGTCACCGGAGCTCAATCCACTTTCTCTTCCGTCTCCCAGCCGACGGTCGATTGCCAACACACTCTCACTTACATCTAAAGGAAACGACTATCATCCATTCCTTTCCACGTGACCAAAACCCCCCCTTTTCAACCATACTTTCATTTTATAGCTTCTCGTATTCTTCACCCTTTCTTCACACCACACAACTCCTCAATACGTTCATTCCCATTTTATTAATCTTCTCACACCTAGCATGCCCCACAAAGATTGTCCCATCTGAACACATTGAACTTAGATCTATATTCTTATTCCAGACCATAGTCTCACAATCATACAATAACACAGGTAACAACAGTACCCTCAGGTAAAATCTAGCGCACTCAAGACTTTATCCCTTTAAACTCACCACACGATTTAATTGCACCAGCAACCTTTTCCTGCCATTCACAACCTTCCTTAATACGCTCTGCAATTCATCCGTTTCCTCTCATCGATTCGCAAAAACACATACTCTAAATATTTAAACTCAGACAACTTCACACCGCGCCACCATATCTAACATAACTTGCACACTGAGACTTCCCACCACAACCATTCACACTCTCATCTACGTCTTTACTACCTACCCCCTCTACCATCACCCCGCCCCCCGATGCCAATCTCTCTTACCAATCCTCTCAAACTCTCTTCAGATTCCCACACAGAACCAAATCATCCCCATATATAGGTAAGGCACCCCCCACTCATCTCCATCCTCCATCATTCTAACACCATTTCCCATCCCCCACCCGATTTTTATAACCCCATTCCAGTACTATATATAATTATATATATAATATATATAATATATAATATATATAGATTATATATAATATATAACTATATTATATAATATATATATATATATATATATATATATTATATACGCTACTTATATAATATAAATAATATATATATAGGTAAATATATAATACATCATATTATTATATATTATAATATTATATATATAATTATATTAATATATAATATATACCCTTAATATACTAATATTATTATATAAACTATATATATATATATATATATATATTATATATATATATAATATTAATATATATAAAATATATAATATAATATAATATATATATAATATATATATAATATATATATATATATATATATATATATATATATATGAGGGACGCAATTTATAAGGAAATATTCTACTTACTAAATTTTTTAAGGGTATTTTTTCCTTCTACAGTAGATCCAATATGAGCAAGTGTTTCAAATGCTATAAGTTGTAGAGAAGCATCAGTCCCTCCTGAGAAGTCGGAAGACATCCTCATTATTTCTCGCAGACTAAGTGTTTCTTCCTCAGCCAAAATGGAAGGATATATTGCACCCAAATGTCCAAAAAACTTAAGAAGTCCTTTTAAGATTTAAAACAAGTTTATAAGTATTAAAAAAAATGAAAATAAAAAAATAAAAATGACAAATGTGTAATTACACGATGATAGTCTTAAAAATTTTGAATATCAATATATGCCATATTTGTCATTTTCTAAAAACAATTATACTTGAGCAGTGGCACTAAAAGGTTAAAATAATACCTGGTAATAAAATGGCTGCCATTTGATCTGTTTTGGCAGTAGACAGCAAATATGAGAGCTTCGATACAATTCCATCCAATTTTAAGTAATTCAAACCTCTGGGATGTGCAGCCATTTGTGCTAACAATTCTAAGGCATTTAACTGTACGAGAGTATCCCCACCAGAGACTTCATTTAAAACTACTAAGTTATCCACATGACAACCATCACTGAGGATTCATCATTAGAGAAGCACACGAACAGAGCAGCTTGAAAAAAAAAGATCATAATAAATGAGTAATTGCTACAATACAAAGATACTCACATTCACATTAAAATTAATAAAGCAGTTTATACAAAAAATTTTAGATAAAATTTTAAAAAATTATGAAAGTTCAATGAATATAAAATATTATTTAAAAAACAACACTTACTGCTCTCTACCCCCTCCATTACATCAGATTCTGCTATAGTAAAAACAAAAGACTATTGCAATTCGCATTCTTTTAAGTCTTAAAAAACATTTATTTGCTTGAAGTGTAAAAGAAATTAAAATTAAAACTATACAAATGTTACTTACATCAATAAACATGGAAAACGACCAATGAAGTCGACAAAGTCATGACACTCCCGCTTACACTTTCTAAATTCTCAGAATGAAAAAAAACAACCTGTAACCGGATATTGCAAAGATTACTAACATCAACGCAAATTTACATTTCCAATATAGGTCGCCAATACTGTAATTAAAAAATTCTAACCAAGAGCCCAATTATAGATTGAGAATTGCAGCTCCTTCTTCAAATTTTACTATCTTTTAATATCTTCCCTCGCCAAAATTAAAATCACTTTGATAATTAATAATCACTAAATATATAAGAATTTAAAATAATTGAGAGATCATAACCAAAATCTAAAGCTACAGCAATTTTAAAAATACAAGTTTCTCTGTACACTAGCCGTGATTATTTGGAAAAAACTGAAAATATTATATATATATATATAATAATAATATAAAATATTATAATAATATATAAAAAAATATATAAATATATATATATATATATATATATTAATAATATAATAACTATTCCAATAGTAATTAATATAATATATATTAATATATATATATTCTATCCAAAAATCTATTGTAGCACTATATAAGAAACATCTAATGGTAATAAACTAATAAATAAAAACGTTCATTTAACATACCTTGTTTTAGAATTCTAACGAGTATTAATTCATGCTTGTGGGAAAAGACAAGAGCAGAATACTATCATAAAAACTTTCCAATGCTGATTTTGTGCTAATTTTGTTAAAAGACCCAAAACATCCTACACCTGTTAAAATTTGCTCCCTGGAAAGTTTATATATAATAAATAAATAAATACATATACATATATACTATATATATATAATATATATATATATATTCATTTATATATATATATATTATAATATATACTACTCTACTATTTTTATATTATATATAATATATATATATTATATTATATAATATATATATAAAAAAGATATATATACTATATACATCACAGTGATGTCCATCCAAGTCTTCGTGAAACGTCTAGGGATTTTTCTAACTGCCGACTCAGTTCTCACTTAAGTATAAAGGGACATTAAGAAGGAATTCTTTCCCAAGCTCGAATGTCTCGCTACTTACGCAGCTCACCCCATCTGGGGATAGAGAGATGATACTAATAAAATAATAATAAAATAATATAATAATAATATATAAACTAATAATAAAATAAAATAAAATACTTTTTTAGTTACAATTAAAAAAAAAAATACAAAAATAAAAACAACCTCATTTAAATATTAGTGGGGAATAATGAAATAAATAAAATAAATTACTATATATATATATATATCAATATATATATACCATATATATATCATCATATAATAGAACTATATAATATATATATTATCAAGTGAGACCAAAGTTGAATTTTTCAAATTCCCGTTTTTCCTTCTTCCACAAATTCCCGTCGAACCTACACCATCAAAGTATAAAAACCATCTTTACCTTGTTAGAATAAGAAAAGATGAAAAAAGTGAAAGCCCTCCAAGCCCACCCTTAACCATACCTCAGTAAACAAATTTCTTGCCAGCTTTCACAATAAATACCTCATACAATTTTACATACAAGTTTGAAATATTATGTTTTGCATAAAAATTTAATTATTGAATTAGCTATAGCCAAAGTATGAACACAATCAATTAATTTAAATATCTCGCCAAATAGTTTACCAGTCCCCTGCTTGTCTTTCATTTTTTTCCTTTCCTCTTACTTATTCAAATAAATTACCATAAAACAGAAAGACACCAAAATATAAACCATTTGCACATTCCTTCTTCTCTAAATAAAATAAAATATTTTCCCTTTTCTTCATAAAAAAAAAACTTATTTTAATTCTAAACTAACCTACTAAATAATAATTTAATCTTAAAAAAAAAAAAAAAAAAAAGATGTATTGATGTCCCCAAGCAATGATAAACAAGAGTATAAATATTTTTTTTCTCCTTTACAATATTTCTCTTCACTTCATCATCCTCTTTAACCTCCCTAATTCCCTTTTTTTTTTTTTGCACCTTCCAGAGTTTCGTTCTTTGCACATAGTTTTCTCCTATGATACTCTGAACGAAGCGTGCAGCAGTATGACAATCATCTCATTTGTAAACAAATAATCAACCCCCTCCAGTATTTCAATCCCCTTCATCCATACTCTCAACCGCAAATTTTTCTGTAGACCATGTTGTTTGTCGAGAAACCTCCTCTACAGAAGCATTCCATGAAATATGAAAGAATCCAGCTTACAAAAGGTTTTTGTTTCTTTGAACTTACATTGTTTAAAATTTCCCATGAAAAATTGATCAAGTCTTACTCTTCGCTTCTCTCATCAAAATTTCTCAAAGTTCCAACGGACATAGGAATTACATATCAAAAATTCATAATCCTCTTTTATTATATCAGCCGTCGAACCATCAATTGAAAAAATCAAATGAATTTTCAACACACATTATTAATTCTTTAGATGTTAATTAATGAAAGCCATACCAATCGGTGACATCAACAAAAAGATAAAGCTTCCTAGATCTGAGCAAACACTAAAACGAACAAACTCTCCTTAGCTATAAAAGAAATTAGTTTAAATGCGTGATACTGAGAATGAATAAATTTTAATAAAAAATAATATTAAAGATTCAATAAGTCAGAAGTATAATTCTAGCTAGAAAAAGTGATATATAAATTTTTACTTAATTTTACTCCTAATGAAACATCAACAATTTTAAATCCTACAGTACTAGAGAGGGATCAGAATAGTATCTGTCTCTTTTTACTTTCCTCCCTCCTTTCCCAGAGACAAAACCTTACATGCCCTTAGCCAATGCTCTTAAGCTCCCTTTTAAAATAATTCAAGCAATATGCACTTGCTTCATATACCTTCGATTTAGAAAGCAAAATTTCCTCGATAAATTGGATAATATTTTCCCTGTTTTCCCTGCACACTTTTCATTTTTCCCTGTGCTTTCCCTGTTTTCCCTGTTGATACACGTATATATAATATAATATATATATATATTATATATATATAATATATATATATTATAATTATATATATATAATATAATAAAATATTATATATTATATATAAATATAATATATCTATATATATATAATATATATAATTATATAATCTATATTATATTATATATAAATTATATATATAATAGATTACTTCGATAACTTTACAAATGATACTTATTTTTTAGGTCCAACCCGATACGAACCGAGACTTTAATTAATATAAAAAACACAGTAATAAGATAAAACATTGGCACTGCTAGCAAACTCAAAATTGCATTCCCGTACAAACAAATACTTTAGCATTATATTTCATATTGGTGTGCCCCAAGTTATTTATTTATAAACTAAAAATAATCAAAGATGAATAATAATTCAAAATATTAATTTAAATAAATTTTTTATGTTGTGTTTATTTAAAAAATATTCATTTCCATTTTCATGAAGTTATAACAAAAGTTACTACTAGCTTTTATTTTTAAATGATTACCAAATATTACAAGAAGATTCTTAACTAGCTACAATATAAAAAATAAAAAATAATCGAAAGAAGAGACCTCAATTTATACCCGAAAATAAAATAAAAAAACTTATTACTCAAACATGACTAATAAAACTCCTTTAAGATAGATATCATTGAATACTCAAATTCAAAAATTCACAAATTTATGCAAAAACATTAAGCTTTCACTAGATCTGGTGAGAGCCTGTTCCTTGGGGGGGTTTACATTCCAACCTAACCTACACTATAAATTCACATCCCCTCTCTCTCGACTGATGAAGGCGGTGCTGATAATTTGCCTGCAACCACTGATAATAATGAAAACCTTGCCCATTTCATGCCACCCATAAAGATTCCTTTTCTGTAGCCCCAGCATCTCAGTTTTCGTAGAGCCTCTCTCCTCTCAAAGACTGCAAATTTGAATTATCTTTGCTCCTGATGACTGTCTCTTCAGTTTAAGATGAGGTCCCTGGTTTTTTGATTCCGTTTGAAGTGAAATGAAGTCAAGCAATTGGCCATGAAGACTTATCAAGCTCTTAACATATCATAATCTCATCTTCATAGTTTAATTGCTGAAAAACCACCCTCACTATCAGTTCTTTGCCAGGGTGCAGATAGGCGCTTCCACTTCCCTCTCTTTTTTTTTTTGTCAACATGCGAGCAAGCCTCCTCGTTTATGCCTATTTTAATAGCATTTAGAAGTGGTTCACCGTCGGAGGTGCTTTTCTTGTTTCAGCTAGCTTAAGGAAATTCCTTATTAGAAAAACCTTTATTTATTAATTTTTTACAGTTGTCACCGCCCTCACGGGCAGAACTATTCAAGGAGTGGGTGTTAACGCCTCAAAAAATCCATCTAACGAAATTACGCAGATGAGCACAGACGCAGCCTTTAAAGAGGGAGATTTAATTGAGTAGAAACACAGATGATGGAAGACAATTCCACAGAACAGAAGTGCTGGAAAGAAGGAAGCACCGAGCATCAGTCTGGATTCCCTAACATCAAAACACAAAACTCATGTGCCGACACAGCACCCCTTGTTGCTACGAGGGCTTCGTAAAAGTGTTGGTACGCGAGTGATAAGTTCCCTCGACCACTTGCCTCTACAGTACCTATAGAAAAAAGAATAAAAGCGCCCACACATCGCGCCGCAAATATAAAGGTCAAGTGAACTAGAAAGTACAGGACAGTTTATAAAAGTCTTGGCCTTTGACTCGACCCTATCAAAAGCCGAGTTGAAACCAGATCCCCCGCCCCCCCACAGATATAAGAGCAGTACTCCATAACAAGTTGCGGATAGACCCTTGTATAGTGGAGTAACTGAGAAGAGTGAGAAGAGTCTCGCACTCTAAACATTAACTCCCATTTCTTTGAGGCCGGCCCTAGCAACCATGTTGATGGGAGGTTTCCAACCAAGACATTTTTTTTTGAAGGCCAAGATGTTATATTGTCCAACAGAGAGACGAGAGAACCGTCGAAAGACAAGATAGAAAAGTTAATTGTCTTAGAGAGAGGATGTGAAGTTGAGGTTTTAAAGAATTAAATTTACAAGTTATAAGGATTCTGACCGGGAATTAATACTATCCAGATCAGCGATATTAGAATCGAAGATTAAGACGAGAGGCCATTCTAGAAATAATATGTACTGTATACCGTATAGTTGAAGAATGAAGGGTCAGGTCATCGACATAGAGGCATAAAGCTAGATGTGCAAGGTGAGAAAGATCATTGTATGAAAAATGCAAATAAGTGGAGAATAAAACAGAACTATTAACACCACTATGACAGAAAAAGAAGAAGTCACCCCCATCAACAACAACCGATATGGAGCGATTTGAAAGAAATAACCATAATAGCAAATAGAGAAAGGAAACCCAAAGGAGGGAGCTTGGAGAGCAGTACGCGTGCCATACCCGTTCAAATGGCTTTGGATATGTCAAGCGCCACCCCAACCAAGTCTCCTTTCTAAGGCCCGGAATCCAAAATCTTGTTAAATAGGAAAGAATCCCAGTAGATCTCGAGCACCGAACGCCGTACTGGTAATCAGAAAGAAAAAGATTCCAGATGATCTATGAAATTAGAGTTGAGAAGGTTTAAGGAGATCTTAGAAAGTACTAGCAGTTATGGGGAGTAGGCTATAAGCGATATGTAGAAGGATCGGCAGCATCATTTTTTTTCGAAAGGTTGGACATATGCGCGCTTCAACACTGAGGAAATTGCTAGTATTGACGCAAGAGATATAGTGAAGAGGGGATCAGCACGACGCACCACTACTCCAAAACCGGAGAGAATGCCATCCGGGCCACCCCCTCCTAACTCATAATCCAGAGCTCATGCACCATCGAATGAAATAACAGGTAAAGTCTAGGATACCGAGAGGAGAATGAGGAGAAGAGGATACCAGAATGTCCAGGTTGATTAGAGAAAATAGTACAAGACAGATGTATTGCCTTCAGTTTGAGATTAACAGCAATCATAGAGCGAATAAGAGAGAAAGGCATGATTACAGATGTGTTAGAGATGTTTTTTGTCAAGAGGCCAGATATTTTTCAGTAGGGGAACCAAGGAGGTCAGCGCATTTTGGTTTAATGAAAGGCCGCTTGCTCGTCGAAGAGTATATCTACCTGCAACGCGATTCTAGTCTGAATAAAATGGCAAGGACTGACTAGGATAACGAGAAATTTTCTCCTCACAACCGATAAGCACTTGTTCTCTAGCACATATTGGCCAGAGCAACAAGCACGACACCAGAATTAATGAGACAGTAAAAGACATTAGGTCAAAGATAGAACCATCATCCCATCCATCATTAAAACAATTACATTATCCACTCTTATTCGCTAGAATCTTTGAAGCGTCTAAGAGTCAGAAGCAGTCACTCAATCTATAGTTAGCGTAGAGCCACCCGCCACACTGCCCTCCCATCGGCCCCAATCAAAAGTGCCAGAGAAACCGCATAAGGACAAGGATGAGTGGACGAGAATAGTATTAAAATTAAGATGCTGATATATAAAGTTGTCGTCAGATTTACAGATATGAGCGAAGGTGCGTTCTGTACCATTTATCAGACGAAGGAAGGACTAGTGTGCAAAACATAGTTCCAAGTGGTTCAAGAAATCGGTTGCGAACGATCCGGAATGTGTGAGTAGGTTTATAATCCAGTTGCCCAGATCGTTGAGACTACTGAATGATTCGGTTCCTCCCGCCAACCTAAATCCGTACGATGAAACCCAACAATTCAGTTTATTGTACAATTGAGAATCCGCCTAAAGAGAGACCTCAGTATTTGGATGAGAAATTATAACAGTCTCCGGAGAAGTAGTAACGGTAATCCAAAAAAGCATGTAAAATCTTCTGTTACGGGAACAGAGAGAAGCATAAAAGTAATATTTAGTTAGAAGAAGAAAGATTATTAAGCCACATACACATCAATTAGAAATTCCCGAGATTTCTCGAGAGTTGTTATAGGAATCGTTTATATTTAACCATAGCACATACTCCACCCTTCAAACGGAAGAAATTATAAAATAATTAAGTTAATATATTAAACGAGTTGAAGTAATTCATAAGCCACCTGGTCCTCAGACCAAGAGCATAAAACTTATGTTAAGTTAAAAGAGGTAATCCCATGGATGCAGAAGTAACTGAGCCAACCATTATGTGGTAAATTTAAAAAAAGCCACGCCTCTGCAAATCTGCTATCATACACGCACACGCAATCACAAAAAAAAAGAAAAAAATAAAATAGACAAAAACCAAAAGAGAAATGAGGAAAATTTATTCTTACGCTAAACCCCCATAATTTCCTAAAACGAATAAAACCCCTATTACCAGCCAAACATATCTTACAAATAAAATAATAATCCAAAAAGTTTAAAAACACTCTACGCACTCGCACACGCTCTCACGAAATTTGCTTCAAAAAAAAAAAAAAAAAAAAACTACTTTTCTGATCAACTAAATAAGTAGATAAGTCATGAATAAATATACTATAATGGCTGTCCAAAAGGGTAATTTTACGCTTAACAGACCAAGTTGGATAAACGCTAAAACAAAGTTAAAAGGAAATCGAGTAAAAAAAAAACATACTTGAAAATTCCTCTATATGAAACTAATATTATTGAATCTAAAAAGTTTCTCATAATTGTTCACCCAAAAGTAAGAAGACTCGGCTAGAGATCGGCCAGTTTTAAACCCGACACCCGGATACCATATAAACCAACGGCCGGATGTACTACCGATACCGATACCTATACTACTACGAATATAATTATATAACTATAATATATAGATAATATATATATAATATATAATAATATATATTAATTATATAAATATATATATATATATAGTATACTATAATTATATAATATATATACGGCCCTAACTATAAATAACTATAAACTATTAATATCATATATAATTTAACAAATCAAATAGATATATATATATATTATATAAGATATTATATATATTATCTATATCTGAAATAATAAAAAATATAATAAAAATTAACTGAAAAAAATGGAATTTATACATTTAATATATAATATATATACCAAAAAATATTAAATATCATATATAATATAGTATATTATGACTACGCCAAATTGGAGGGTTCTCCTAAATAATATATTTATAAACAACAATATAATTAATAATTATATAATTATACCTATAAATATTAGTACTTGATATATATTATACCTATCATATAAATATTATATAAGATATATTATATATATAAATTATATATACACTATATCATATATATATATACAAAAATTAAAAAATAATAATATATAAGGTTATATATATATATATATAAATATAATATATATATATATATATAATATATTATATTATATATATATATATATAATATTATATACTATATAATATATAATATACATACTTATATATATATATACTAATAAATATAATTATATAGTTTAATTAAGTTTTTTAGGCAATAAAACAGATTACATAGTTTCTTACTTTTCTTGAAATTAAAGGACTACTCAAATAAGAGAAATGTATAGCAGACGGGGGACATGTCTTGTCTTCATAGTTTGCACCCCACTTCTCTATTGATTAATTGCAATTTAGCTTAGTCCTCTCATATCAACTTTAAATCAGACCGAGGTGGTGAGTTTGTTTCTTCATTTTTCAAGTAATACATCCATTATTAATCCTTATGAGGTTTATAAAAGAACAATTTACATTTTTATAACCCTGAAAATAAAATAAAAACTACAAAAATAAATAACAACTAGATAACTAATGGTGTACTAGTATACTATAAGTAATCTTATAAGTATAATCTTATAAGTAATACTATATACATATCTATAATTAACAATATACTTAGCTATATATAATATAATATAGTATCTAACGTATATATATATATATATATTATATAATAATATATATATATATATATATATATATATATATAGTATATATATATAATTGACTATTCTGGACTATAATATTAATGTACTAGTTCGGGACTTCAAAGCAGGGACTTGGCCAGTTTTTGCAGACTCATTCTCCACTAAATTTACCCAAGTTCATGGCTGAGTCAAGCAATAAGGAACAAATGTCTTGAAACATAATAGCAATTGTTTTTTTAATAATATGTAGCCTACTTACATATTTTATAATTTAATGACACATTACTGAAAATGGAAAGTCAGTGTAAACTAACATCAGCCTAACTTGACTGTTTTAACAATTCTGTATTCTATACACATATATTACAGTTATTTATGAAATCACATCGAATAAGGCATTAACTTTTCTAGGAAAATCAAAGGTTTAAGTAAGGATATTTTAAAAATAAAAGTCAGAGAATGTTAAAACAAATTTATCACATTATTTCTCTGATAATTAAAAATAAGAGCTGATAATCAATAAAAATATATTTTAAGTTAAATCCTTGTTGAAATTATGTTAATTAAATTCCTTAAAAGTTTTACTCCTACAATATAAAGGACATTGAATTCTTAAGTTTAGCCAATTCACTTATAGTATATATAATATATTATATATATATATAATATATATTATATATTATATATAATATATATATATAAGTATTATATATATAATATATATATAATAATAAGATAGATATAATATATATGTATATAATATTATATAAATTACATTATATCTATACATTAAGTATGATTTTTATTAAACCCAGGGAGCAATAAAAAATTTACCTTTGTAAAGTTGGTTAAAATAAAAAATACATTTTATGATCTAAGGCAGCACTTCCCAACCTGGGATACGCGTACACCTGGGGGTATTCAGCAGACCGATTGGGGGACATAAAAAATAATATGGTAATGGCGAAAACACCAATTAAGAAGGATATGCCACGCCCCACATAATATATACGCTGTTTTTAATGTTTAATGTTTTAATTTATTATATAAAAAAGATTGAAATGTTGTAAAATGTTAAAAATAAAAAAACCAACCTACAAATTCGATGAACTGTATATAAAATTTAATTATTTAGACTAACCTTTAATATTTAACAATACCTACCAAAAAAATAAACTTTTTTTGTATGGAGATTATAGGGGGAGTTATTGGAAAAGGAAGTAGCGTCGGGCGGGGTGACCGGGCCCGCCTCTTTAGGAGGGGTGATTCGGTCCACTCTAAATAAAAAAAAGAAATAAAAAAAAAATAAAAAAAATTTCGCTTCATGTGAATAGCCCGGACGAGGACTGAATAATCGAGGGGGAGGTGCTAGTAGTACTACAAATTTATTAGATCACTTTAATTCTAGAAATATTTTAATTTTTTAAAAAAATGTTAAATTAGCTACAAAATGCCCTTCAATAGAATTTCACTTGTGAAAATGTTCAGGGATTTTACTTAGTATTCGCCTGAAAATTGTGCGATGATTTTAAATTTTTCAGTGATACCTCAGTATTTAGCTTTAAACTGGCAAACGTTAAATTTTTGATCCAACAGTCATTAGTGGCCAAAATCAGGGCCTAACTGTGATTCAACCTGCCATAAAAATGATTGGATGGGTAAGCGGACCACCATTGTTTTTCGAATTTTACGTATTATTATTGACATTTTATATGAATAATTAATTTACAAAGTCATACAATTACTTATATTAAGTGAACATTGAAAAAATAAATAAAATTATATATAAAAAAAAAATCTAATCTCGCTTAATATGGCAAAATTTGAGCGGAGAGGGGTGAATCGGACCACCTATTTTTTTCTGTATTTTATTTAGATTTTGGACCAGCTTGAAGTTAAGAAACTTTTATTACTCAAACTATGGATTAGTAAAGATTCATATCACGATACAATGAACTCAACAGTAAAAAATTTAAACGGATGGTCCAATTCACCCCTCAATGTGTATCCGACTTCAACCCCTCCACTACATAAACTCATTAGAAACTTTAATAAACTTTAATTTTACTAGAATTACATTATTATTTTTATGTGTGCTTATTACCTACTATGGCCCTTTGATTTCAGAAGAAAAAAAACTTCCAAGTAAGTGCCTTATAGGGAAAAGCATGCTGAGACTGAAACTGTAGACTGAAGATATTCTTCAAGTATCTACAGCCATGCATGCAAGGGAAGAGGAAAACAGTGGGAAAGAGGTTCTCAGCCTCTAGTACAAACATAAGAGCTCCATTTGATATGATCCAACTGTGACAATGAATTCATACTTGTCATAACAATGAAAATTTTTTAGGGTTTATCTAAATAAGATTTTTTTCATTTTCAAAAATATTTTTTTGCAGTTAAATTATTTTTGTATTAATATTATCTATGGGAAAGTTATATCAAGTCTAAAACACTTGCATAGACTAAATGCACTGCAGGCTGGCGTTTCAATGGCAGATCACCGCTCCAATATGCCCTACGTACAACGCTTCTGTTGAACAACTTTACTCATGTGCAACGAGAGTAAGTTGTATAACAGTTATATATAATATAAAATATAACTATAGAATACTGTCCTATAGCATTAAACTTTATACCTATCTTTTATTTATTTGAAAACTTTAGGAAAGATATTTATTCACAATTACTTTGATGTAAGTTGCTCTGTGATAATTTTTCAACATTATGATTCTAATTTTTTTATTACTCCCTCCTCCTTTAAGGAAAGTATTCAATATATATATATTATACGTTATATATATAATATATATATATATATTTATATATAATAGATTTTCTCCGACTGAGAAATCTATATATACTATATTATATATATTATTAAATATAATATATATACTTATATCATATTCCAAAAATCACTATCAATCGTTAATTGTAAAAAACTATTAGTTATGTAATAATTTACATAGCTCATTTCGTGTCCTTCGATGAGAAATTAAGAAAGAATGTCTAGGTCTTGATTAAGGAAGCATTATTCAGTTAATAGGGTAGTAAATATTCAAATGGTGTGTCAAGGAAGTTGTAAGTTAAGACTGATTACAACATTTAAGAAGAGTTTAAGTTATTTCCAATAAGGCCTCTAAAAATTTTATATAAAAATCACAGACATAGACTCTAAAGAAAATATAGATGAAGAATAAAAAAAAAAATATTGCGCTCTCTTTAGGAAAATAAAGTCAGCATTCTCAAAAGTTGTTAAAAATCACATAGACTTTTCAATATTGATCGAATCCCAGTTAGCGTCTTCATTCAGGCCCCTCATAATTCACTTATGATAACTGTTAGTATACACAGAGAAAATCATGTATACATAACAAATCTTAAAAAATCTTATCATAACCTAACTAGGATGGCCCTAAAACGAGTCACGAAGCCCCACTACTTTTTCATTATAAGAAAGTCTTAGGAAATTTTAATAACTTTAGAGTCTTGAATAACTTTTTTTCTAAATGACGAACTGGCCGAATTTCGTTTTCACTATTCTACATTATTATTTTTTAGAGTATTTCCTGTGATTTTCAAAAAAAAAAAATTTTCGTTTTTTTTTTAATAACAAATCCTATAGGGTTTTTTACAACTTGAGAATTGTGAACTTTTATGACGAGATGTGACCGTACAAATAATTTTTTTTTTATTCTGTCAACGATATTTTAGGATCTATGCTGTGATTTTTATAAAAATCTGTTTAGAGGCAGTTATTGGAAAAATTACCTAAGAAAGGATTGGATAAGTATATGGATGGTTTGGGTATCATAGTATATTTTGACAAAGCCAAATTGACGGAATTTTAGTTACAGCCTAACTAGGCTAATCCATTTCACAATATTTTGTACTCATAGTTTCTATAACATAGGAAATCTGTTTTGTCAGTGAAGGCAACTTTAACCATAACCTAGATTATGCTTTAACCCTTAACCCTCCTCAACAATACTAAGAAATGAAAATGTTTTAACCTTACACCTCCCTCTTACAAATAAACCCTTCTTAATGATCTTGTCTAATATCGGCACATACTTTACTCATAACAAAGGAAAACCGGTAAACTCTGATATACTCAATATAACACTTAACAACTTTGAGGCTGTAACTTTTTTTCCTAAAAGAGACCGCCACGTTTGTTTTTTTGTTCATTATTATTTTTTTAGAGTATATCCCGTGATTTTTATAAAAATATGGGGCGAAGCCCCTTTGCGCTACTGTTACCAAATTACAATTATATTTAAATAAAGCTTTAAAATTTAAATAGATAACCAAATTTAAATAAGGGCAGAAACGCTAAATTTAAATAAGCGTATGAAAAGTTGAACCGGGGCAATTACTTGGAACATAGACTTTTGACTAGCGACATTTAATGACATAGCGATATTTGCTTAACAACAAGGGTTCGAGTTTACAGGAAAAGAAATTCATCATCTTCATAAATTTTGGAATTTAATATTTTAATATGAAATTTATATCAATCAAACCAAAGTTTATCTTATTATATTTATATTTTTTATTATATACAAGTCGTTTCTACCACCATGACCCAATACACTTAACAAATGTGTTTTAATTAATTAAATCTCTTATATTCTAAATCATAAGAATTATTATAATAATAAAAATATTAATGGGAATGTACATATGGATAGATATAAAATAAAATTATTTAATAAAAATATATAAAGATGGTACCTATGGAGCGTTCATATTGAGACAACCGATAAAACAAAAACTAAATAAAGTTAAAAAAATAAGATACAATACAATAAAATAAAGAATTTAATGAAATAAATAAAATAAATAACATTTATATATATATATATTATAAAAACTATTTACTTTCACATATTATATATCTTCTATTTTGCTCATTTAGTATTTATTCTGTAGTACTTTTTATTTTAGAGATTTAAAAACTGGTTAGGTAACTATTAATAGTGTATCTCCTTTAATTTAGATAATTTAGCCGGAATTTTACAAAGTTAGTCTACATGTTTGGATACCACATTTAAATTCACTAAATTTCAATAACAATAGAATAATCTTGCGACAATTGTGGAATCACTTCTATTTTCCAAAAAGCGGTACTATTTAGTCGTGTTTGTGTCAATGTAATCAAGTGTATATAATCAAAATGTAACAAGGGTATAGAGGTAAATTCTTCATTTCTTTCAAATATTTTCAACTATAACCCTATCTCTATTCCCTCTTTACTTCTCCACCAATCAAATATTACCATAACCTAAGAGTTTAAGAAATGAGTGGTACTAAAACCATAAAGGCAGAGTCATCTATGGACTATTCAAGAACTACCTCAAGGCAAAAAAATCTTTGAAAACAACAAATTCAGGTAAGGCTATTTAGATTCACAATTGTACTTTATATATCACTTTTTACCTTATATCTTTCAAAGATTGTTTTGTAATTTAATCAATATGCTTTAGATTAAATTTTCGTCAATTGGGTAATCTATTGGGTCTTCTACAACGGGTTTGTTGCAAGATCTTGATAATCGTGCTGATTCAATTCGCAAATTACAATCAAACTATCTCGAAGCTATAATAGCAAAGTTTTCAGATAATTTGTGTATTATTAGGGCAAAATCATTTTTAAATTAATGTTTATTATTGACGTGGGCAAATATAGCAGACGTAGAATGCCACATGAGCCTACGAGGACTAGCCTATGGTTTTTTGTCCTAAAGTTTACGTTAGTCTTAGGAGTATTTAATTCAAATTTGGTATGGAGAGTTTAGTAAGCAAATGGCATCATTGCCTACCCTTCCATACCAGTGATTAAATCCTCAAAAATTCAAAGCTCAAAAACTTTAAGGCCTAGGTCTAGGCCTAGCCGTCATTTTCAACCTCAAAATTGTTTATAATTTTGTGTGTGTTTGATCTTTCTAACCCTTGTCAAAATTTCAAATCAAATAATTTGTCCTGGTGGAAGGCCATATCTCATTTTTCCTCAATTAAAATTAATGTTTCAAAGTTATTTAATTTATAGGCCTAGATCACTTTTCACTTCAAATTATTATTTTTTCAACACATTTAAACTTTTTTTTTTGATCTAATAGACGTTACAAAATTCAATTCAAATATTTGGCCTGGTGAATAGGTAAATCTTAATACAAATATTTCATCTTTCATCAAGGTTTCATTTGCCCTTGGGTCATTCCAGCCAAATTTCAGCGAAAATGTCTGACCAGAGATACAAGCCCTTTTATTGATAAAGTTAATAAAAAACCTCAAAGCCTAAAATAGCTCAAGCCATTCATCCCTCACCCGGCACAAGTAGGAATATTTATCTTAGACAGATAGAGAATAGGCCTGTTGCCATAATAATAAAGAATAAAGATGCCAAGTTAATATAGTAAAAGGATCTTGTAGAGGAAGCTAGAGTCCTTGTTAAAAAATATTAAACAAAAGGTATGACAAACAATAATCAAAAAATAATATAATGATAAGAGAGTTGACTCCCATCATTCCTGAGTTTACATAATAAGGTTGTTATGAGCACGATTCAAGTACCAAATGCTCGATTAATCAAAAATTACAGTGAATTAAAATTTAAAGGGTATTAAAAATTCAACCCCTCCAAAAATACTTGCTTCTCATTTTCAGTGAATCTGTTCTTTAGGGCTAATAGAAAATTGTGAGTTTCTTATAGAGGGCAATGAAACTTTTAAAAAGTTTGGCTTATAAAACCTGTCATTTAAATTTAAAGAGTTCCTTAGATTTACATGAAAATTTAAGTGAATCCATTAAACTCCATATGCTTAAAAAAATAAATTAAAAAAGGGATATGCGTACTCCCTAATTCCGAATCTTTCTATTAGTGATAATAATTATCAATTAAAGCTCTTGAAACTTTTTAGACAACAGTTTTTAGACGAAAAATTCATCATGATGAAATTATTAAAAAAAATCATATCTTAATAACTACAATAGCTACACCCAACATATAATGCGACTGGGGTTTACTTAAATGATATCAGAACATTAATATATGAACTTGAGAGAGTATAACCTCAAATCATCTTGATTTGAGGCTACTGATTTAGTAGTACTTGCCACATAAGTTTTATCAAAAAATACCTAAGTGTGGTAGTCAATAGAAATTACTCGCAAGTTGAATTCCAATTACCCTGATTTAAACCAAATATTCGATAGTTATAATGAAGCTATCAAAAATATTGTTAAAACGTCAAATCCTATGCTAAAAGGTCAAAATATTCAATCAAGTCCCTCCCCCATAAAACTTATTCAAAATTTAAAAATGTAAAATACTCAGAATAAACCTAATTTTAAATTTTAAAAATAATGAAAGGACGAATGAGTCCTTAAAATCTGTAATAGGCCCTGATTCCATCTGCCTTGCAGAATTTCAAAATTCATACTAATGAAGTTGGTGGTAATGAAGCTTCTCATAGTATTGATTCTTCAACTTCTAAAATCAAAGGTTATTTCAAAATAATGTAAGTTTTGTTAATCCCAAGGTCATGTGATGACCAATTGCGATAGTTTATCAAACCTATGAGTTAAGAATTAAAAAGGTGTAATGAAATAAATCTATGCCCCAAAATGTTCAAGTACTAACATAACGCAGATCACTGTCCTGGACTTGAGGAGCAACTTTCTTTTATTTGCCAAGTTTGCAATAAAAGGAATCATATTACAGCTACTCTTGTAAGCAAAGTTAAAAGTTCCACCCCACAAATGTATGTTCTTAGCTTTAGCAAGCACCAAAATTATAATTGTGTGCCATCAATGTACTATAAGGATTGGTAGGGTAAAGTTTCAGGCTTCAGTTCGATGGCCTAGATCGACTGCTGGCTAACACAGGTCTACCTTTCTAAAAGAGTGCTGGACAAACTCAATATATCTGTAGCAGAATCATCAAGCACTCAATACGATATAAAAAACTCTAATTTAGGTACTTACCCGCAGCTTTGAAGAGACTGTGTTCTTGATCATGTTATATGGACC
>JABUQX010134695.1:22500-39484 GCA_015478945.1 Trachelipus rathkii | reverse complement strand
CGTACTTCGTTCTTCGGGTGAACCGTTTTCGCATTTTATCATTAAGCTGCTTTCGCGTTTTCTAGTGCGCCCCGCTTCATCCACGGCAATGCTGTCGGTCTCCCTGTTGTCACCATCACTCCCTTCAAGGGTTTAAATTTAGAATCCATAGCACCCTCTCACAATGACAAAGCTGTTTTCTCTCGGTAAAGGCGACGCATGGGCATCTCTTGCTGGAGCTTTCGCTGATTGGACATAAACAGTTTACGTTGTCTCTTTGTCTGGGCTAGCCGTGCTATAACGCTTTCTAATATCTCGAGATAACCCGTTTCTCGTAGGGAGAAACAGAGGAGCATTAGAATCTATATATATATATGTAATATATATATATATAATATATATATATATATGCTTAATAATATATATATATAACTCTTCTTAATATATATAACTAATAACTAATATATATATATATATATATATATACTATATATATATATATATATATACTCTCTTCTTAATATATATATTATTTTCATCTCGGGTAGGACTTTCGCTCTGTTAGTTGGACCAGCATTTTCTTCGTTCTGGCCCCAAAAACCTGATATCAGAGCAATTTTGAAAACTATTTCTCGGTGCAATGTTTTCCCGTGCTAGTATTTGAGTTATAGACTCAGGTAAAAAAGGTTTCACCTTTTCAGTGGAACTAACATCTTCTTCATTGGGCTTTAGCACCACTGCAGAGCTCTTTTAAGAATCCGTGTTTCTGGGCGCATAGATTTCAATGCTTCGGATTAAAATTTGCTACAAGCATAAAGTAAAGGGCTTAGGGTTTGCTGTCACAATAATGTCCTTACATATGCTTAATATATGTAATATATAACATATATATGTATATCATATATATAATAATATAACCAGCTAACAATATATATACTGTATATATATATAATATATATAACAATATAACTATATATATCTTCTTCTTCATCTATATATATATATAACATAATTTTATAATATATAACAATATATATATATATATATATATATATATATATATATATATATATATATATATATATATATATATATATATATATATAATATATATATATATATATATAAATATATGTATATATAATAACATATTATATCTTTGCTTAACCAACAACCTTGTATATATATATCTTCAATATCTCTATTTATAAGCTGATATATCTTCTGCCGGAAACATTGTTCCACTCTTTATATATATATATATAAATCTATATTAGCTTAGATATGAAAAAAATTTGAAATATATAAAATAATAAAAAAGTTTGCGCAAGAAAATAGGAAAATTTTACGAATAAAAAAATTGAATTGAATGAATAAAGAAGCTGAGTTGGAAACGATAAAAGAAGAAAAATAAAATAAAAGAGAATATTAAAACTTCAATTGACTCAAAAACTTTTTTTATTAAAAAAAATTTAACAATCCATCTTTTACTTATATATATATATATATATATATATATATATATATATATATATATATATATATATTTTTTATCTCTCTACTCTCTCTACTTCTCTCTCTCTTTCTCTCTCTCTCTCTTTCTATCTCTTTCCACTCTCTACTCTACTCTCTCTCTCCACTCTACTATATCTCTCTCTCTACTCTCTCTCTCTCTCTCTCTCTCTCTCTCTCTCTCTCTCTCTCTCTCTCTCTCTCTCTCTCTCTCTCTCTCTCTCAAAAATCAAATTAATTACAGCTCATTATTATGATACTCTTAAGTGTTTTTTTTTTATCATTTATTTTCCCCCTTTCCATTCTGAATATGAGTAAATAAAGATTACGATCTCGATATAGATTTGAAATACATTTTTAGTTATTATATATATAGATATATTTGTATGCCATATATATCTTAACCAATAATAATATATGTATATATATATATATATATACTTTCGCTTTTTATATATGTGTATATGTAATATATATATATTTTGACACATAAATAGAAACATACATAAATATATAACAGCAACTGCTCAAAAGGTGCCAGCAGCATCAATAGATAGATCGCATAGATAGATAGATAGATAGTGTCGCGATATTTTATCAATGAGGACAAGCGGGTTCAGTTAGAAATAAATACTTTCTGTTGTCTAGGGGTTAAACTTATCAAATCCTTTATAACTTGCTGAATTTTAGGTCCAAGTTTCAATGAGAATTATCTAATGATTCTGGAAGCTGTGCAGGTTTGCAAATTAATCAAGATAAGGCTGGAGTTTTACTCGTAAATAATATTTAAAGATATCCCAATCACAAGTTTTAAGATCGATAGTACAAAAAGCAAAAAACCATTATAATAATATCTCTGCCTTTAAATACTATTTGGCAGTATCTAACATATTAGTAATTTACGAAAATTATATTATCTTTTCTTAACTAGATAAGTCTAAAATTAATTACAAACCTAACATAATACATGCTAATAATTTAATCTATCACAATTTGTCTAAAATAAATCTACTTTTATATAAATAATAAAATTGAGTGAATTATGAAATAATCTAACTTTAAATAAATAATAGCGAAATCATTAATAATAGTTTTTCCAAAATTAAATAAACTTGTGGATCTCATAATTGCGAAATTATGGCCTTCAGGCAAGATATATCTTGACACACGCCCCTCCTAAGAAGACAAAGTGACGTGTCATCTTTCGTCTTGGAAAGAAACGTCATGGATATCTTTGCCTGGAAAGAGTATAAGTCTTTCCTTCGGTATTTGTACTGTGCCATCGCTTTCATCCACGCTGAAGAGTTTCCCATTTCTTCGTTCTTCGGGATCGTTCCTCTGTCTGATCCGTTTCGTTCTTCATCTCGACTTTTCGACATTGCAGTGGAAGTCATTAAGATGGCAAACTCTTTCGTTCCTGCGAAGATTTGAAGTTTTCCAGTTCCAAAATCCTTCTTCTCCAAACGAAAAAGGCGCATTGGTCTGGACATTGGCTGGCTAAACACCCCAGCCCGGTGATTTTTAAGAGCGACGGTTGGATTATCCTCATCCACATCACTTAGGACGGCAGCATTATTGAGAGGGCATCCAATCCAACATTCAGATAAAGTGACTTTCACACTTCGTCCTTCCAACGTTTTTAATCTTTTATTGAACTTCTCATTTTTCCGAGAGTTCTCAAATTTGAATTTGTTTTCTCGACGCAAATGAGCTGTTTCAAAATTAATTTTCTCAAACTTCCCATCAGAGTTTTCTGGGGAACAGGTTACAGCAATAAGCGACGAAAGACTCTTCTCCTCCTTAACCTGAACTTGAGGGTTCTTTTGTTTAGAATCCATCATGCATAAAATCAAACCAAGGATAAAATAAATAAGAAATTCCTGAAGTTCAGCCTGTTCATTATCAGATGCAAGTTTGATTACTGCATCGATTTCATCAATTCTATTTTCATTTTTAGATCTCTTGTCGGCTTTCTCAAACATATCGCTGATTCTTCCCAAAGTGGGATCTGTCTCTTGGGGGTTGATTGGTTTATTTTTCCCGACATCTAAGCACCGGTCTTTGTCTGACCTTAATCTCAACAAATGATATGCCGCATCAATTCTACAATTACTATTCTCAGGTGTCTCCGCCGTCACCTCAGACTTTATTGCCTCATTAACACTAGCTTCAAAACAGCCTGACTTTGAGGAGTCTTCTCGATTTTGGAATGGGAGATTTCCATTCAAATTTTCCACTATCTTACTATCTTTTGTAGCAGTTTTAGTTTCATGAGTTGTTTCGGCGACGGATGTGTCCTTGCCGACATCAATTTTATCATTATTATTTTCAATAGCATTTTTAGCTTCATAAGTAATTTCGACAATGGATGTGTCCTTGTCGGTATCATCATTTTATCATTATTATTTTCTGTAGCATTTTCAGCTTCATAAGTAATTTCGACAACGGATGTGTCCTTGTCGGTATCAATTCTATCATTATTATTTTCTGTAGCATTTTCAGCTTCATAAGTAATTTCGACAACGGATGTGTCCTTGTCGATATCAATTTTATCATTTTTTCCGAACCCTATTGTCTCCGGACCTAGCGCGGCTGGGATATTTCCCAATGTTAAATCATACAGCGCATCGTTCAGACATAAAGCTTCGACGTACCCGGTATATAACGGAGTGCGAATCTAAATTCTTGCTTCAGGGGCTGTCCTAAGGATGTTATGAATTAAAAGTAGTTTTCTAATCTTGCCTGTGAATTGATGGTTTTTCGCAAACTTCTTTTTCGCAATTACGCCACTACACCGTGTATCACGAAGTACTGATACGTCAATGCCATTTATAGAACCGTTTGTGACAGGCATGAGGGAATGTCTAACGTTTGAATCATCCTGACATGACATGGATATAACGGGGATTGATTTTCCATTGACGTACAACATGCCGTCCTTTACCATTTTACTCATGTCAACACACTCATCGTCTTCCACAATTTGACATGCCGCTGCAAAATCCCCTTTGTTAATAGGATTATCAACTGTAACGGCAGCATTGTGTATTTCTTTCCTTGAGGGCGTTCTTCTCTCCGCTGTCTTTTTATCGCGGTTAAACGTATTATCATAATAATGCCGATTACGTGGAAATCTGTTGTTCCCATTTTGGGCAGAATAACAAACGCTGGAATCGTGGCCGCCTTTGTGGCATATTCCACAGACTTTGGTGTGTTGGGGTTGAGTGTTATGACTTTGTATTTCCTCGCTAGTGTCAAATGTCACATAAGGGTTCAAGTCTTCCCTTTTGGGATAAAGGTTCTTACCCCTTGCTTGAAGAAATCTATCAGCGCGAGAAGCGATATCGTTTAAACTAGAGAGTCCTACCTCTCTTAGATGAACAGCTAAGTCCTTTGGGCAACAGGTGAGAAATTGATCAACCACCATAAGATCGGTTAAACCTTGAAAATCTTGGTTGAAACTTGAGAGTTCACAACACCTTGACAAATACGATTTAATCCGATTCAGTAATTGTAAAGGCCCTCATCTGTTTTGGGCTTGACTTCCTTAAACTTAGCCTTATAACCATCTTCGGTCATATTAAACTGAATAAGGAGGGCTTCTTTTAAGCTAGAAAACATCATTAGCGCTAAGTTGAAGCTACACTATAAAACTGACAAAGCACGTCCAGTTAGAAGCGCACTTAAATAGAGAGGCTATAAACTGCGATTCCAATTTGAAGATGTCGCATAGCTCTCAAAACGTTGAATGTACGCGTCCATTTCGTCCCTTGATTCGATGAACGGGGCCATATTCGGTACCTTAACGTTGGTCGATGAGGATACATTGTTTAAATGGACGGACGATTGAGACTGATTGGACAGTCGTATTCGTTCTAATTCGAAGTTCCGTGTGCTTTCGGCTTCTTCAATTTGTTTATTTAATAATGCAGCTTTCCTATCGTCTTCTTATTTCCTGAGTTGAGCATTTCTTTCAGCTCTTTCTGCTTCAGCAATCCTCTCTTCTTTCTTGAGTTGAGCTTCCTCTTTCTTCCTTTCTGCTTCATCCCTTTTTTATCTTAATAGTGTGTTCTGTAATATTGTAGCAGTGTATAGTAAAGAGGGAGTCTGTATTATGTGGTAATACTGTGTAATCAATTAAGAATCGGTTATGATCATATGGTGAAAATAAAAGAGGGTGAGTATCACAAATTCAATAAGTGTGATGAAGAAATGATATTAAATATATTCCTTTCGTTGAAACTGTTTGACTTAATATCGCGATATTTCAAAGAAGACACGCTGGTTCGGTTCAATAAATACTTTCATTGTCTAGGGTTTAAACTTATCAATCCTTATAACTGCTAGATAATATGTCAAGTTTAATAAAGGAATTATATAATGATTCTGTAGGCTGTGCAGGGTTTGCAAGAATTAATTTAGATAAAGCTGGAGGTTTTACTCGTAAATATTTAAAGATATCCCAATCACAAGTTTTAAGATCGATAGTACAAAAAGCAAAAAGCCATTATATAATAAATATCTCTGCCTTTAAATACTATTTGGCAGTATCTAGCTATATTAGTAATTTACGAAAATTATATTATCTTTCTTAACTAGATATGTCTAAAAATTAATTACAAACCTAACATAATACATGCTAATAATTTTAATCTATCACAATTTGTCTAAAATAAATCTGCTATATAAGAATTAATTGCTATTCGTTACTAGTCCTTCCCCGCGAATAATTTGCAATAATTAATAATAGTTTTTCCAAAATTATAAATAAACTTGTGAATCTCATAATTGCGAAATTATGGCCTTCAGGCAAGATATATCTTGACATATATATATATATATATATATATATATATATGTATATAATAACAATTATGGATAGGTGATATAGATATAGAGCTAGATATAATAATACTTTATATATATATATATATCTTATATATATATATATATATATATATATATATATATATATATATATATATATATATATATATATATATATATATATATATAAATAACATATAAAGATATATAAAATATAGAATAAAAGAATAATATATATATATATATATATATATATAAAAACAATATATATATATATATATATATATACATTAGCTCATGAAAACGGGTTGGCGACATTGAACCGAACGATCCAAACCCCTTCGGAGTTGGAGGCAGCCTCCCAGCCTTGGATACGTGACGCTGGCTTCAAACGCTGTTTTAGAGACGTTCCGTTGCCATCGAACACGAACCTTCGTCATTGACGTGCAGTGCAACCAATGGGAAAAATCATGAACTTAGCAGAGTCTGCGGGCGAAATAACTTGGCCAAATGCGTGCGACCGTGTCCTGAGGAAAAAGTGCCGAAAAATGCTAAAAAGCGACAAAAATGCTAAAAGTACCAAAAATATGACGAGGTTGCCAGATTTATCGACAAATCTGGTTCCTTTCGGTTGCACACCCTTTACTACTAACCAATACTCAGGAACAAACGGAGTAGTAGTTTACCAAAATCCGTAAAATATTTGGATCCGCGCTCCACCTTTGAATTTTGTTAATTGGTAAATAAAGAATTGAATAAATTGTGATGATAGGTGGTGTTTCTTCCTGAATTAAAAACTGAGTTCGGTGTAGTTTTATCAAAATATCGGTCTTCTTTAATATTTAAGAAAAGATATCAATAAATTTAGAGTATTATCAATCGATTCTTTGCTTAGTTATGATTATAATTATACCAGGCGTCTGACTAAAGTTCTGATGAGTTTTACCTGTGGTGTAATACATAACCCATTTGTGGTTTTTGTGATGCTATAACCCCTCAGCCCCGAATAAAACCGGTCTTGCTTAAAGTATAATAAAACCACATTTCTTCAAAGGTATCTACAGGACATCGTAAAATATTTTATAGAACCAAAATTAAATTAGAAATTAAACTAGACATCTAATATTCGGAAGTCCCAGTGTATGGAGAAAACTTGCCCATAAATATGAGGAACCTTAAAAGATGGAAGTTAAGGTGGAGGCGAACAGGTATAAGCAAAAAAATAAAGGAGTAGGTGTTTATATTAATGTTGAATGAAGACGAGAGATCTTCAACAACGTATTTTATGTGTAGATAGAAGAGACTTGCTTGTATGAAAACTCGAAACGTGTTTGTACCTCGCACATGAATACTTCTACGAAAGAGTCCACGTTTCCTATCAAAGTTATTACACATGAATCTACGGATGATAAACACCGGTAATATGAATTAAAAAATTTAATGTCAGAAGAACAATTTATCGATTAGTTAAACATTTTAATTAAAATTTAATTATTAAATTTAAACTTAAAATTTTAATAATCAAGAAGTTTAAACATGCAAATAAATTTAATAGGAAATTTAAAATATGAAATTATATAGACTAGTCTAATAAATAAATTATTTAACTAAAAAAGGTTAAAAAAATCTAAGTGATTGTCAATTAAAAAATTTAATATATTAAAAGTGATATAGTATATATAATTAAGGAAAATATACTTTTATTTTGATGACAACCCTATAAATAAATATATATTGCAGGATCACCTTGTAGTAGATATATAATATCAGAGAGCCTCCCTGTAACTAAATATACAACAGATGACCACCTTGTGAATATACCGGAAGCCCACACTGCATATCTGAAAACTACCCTGTAGTTATATACAGTAGCTACCTTGCATCGAAGAATTACCCTGTAGTTATATACCGGAGAGTTACCCTGGTTATCCCAGAACTACCATTTTGTTATATATTTTTATTCAAACACCTAATACTAATATTAGAATTAGTAATATCAGTAGTAGCAGTAGTAATAATTTCATTATTATTATTATTATTATTATTATTATTATTATTATATTATTATTATTATTATTATTATTAGTAGTAGTAGTAGTAGTAGTAGTAGTAGTAGTAAACAAAGTAGTAGTAGTAGTATATTCATAATATATTCAAGGAGCGAGTATTAAAACATTGGAAGTATCGTCGTCAAACGTAAATTTCGAAGATGTACACAGACGCAGGCTTTAAAGTAATGGAGATTAAATTCAGCAGGAAACACAGAAATTGGAAGAGAATTCCACAGAACAAAATTGGTTGGAAGGAAGGAAGGAAGGTAGTGCCATTGCTAACAAACATGGAGTTGCTAATGTCTATACAAAATTAGTGTGCAGATACAGCACCCCTTGTTCTACGAAGGCGTCGTAAAAGTGGTGGTACGAGAGTGGTCAGCTCCCTAGAACACTTGCCGCTGTGGTATCTATAGAAAAGAGACAAAGCTCTAATATTGCGACGCAAAGATAGAGGGTCAAGTGATTTGGAATGTGCAGGACAGTTTATAAGCATTTTGATCTTTGAATAGACCCTGTCCAAAAGTCGAATAAAACCAGATCTCCCCAGATTTGAGAGCAGTACTCCATACAAAGGTGGATGAGATCCTTGTATAGTTGAAGTAGCCGAGAAGAGGATAAAAAGTCACGCAGTCTAAAAAAAACTCCCAGGTTCATTATGGCCTTCCAAGCAACCATTGTGATGTGAAGGTTCCAAGATATTTTTTTTGGTTTAAGTTAAGGCCAAGAATGTGTACATTGCCAACAGGAGATGCGAGAGAACCATCAAAAGAGGTAGGAAAGTTAGAAGCTACTTTAGACAGGGGGATGTGTAGAAGTTAGGTTTTTAAAGAATTGAATTTCACAAGGTTGAGAAGGCCCAACCGGGAAGTTTTCTCCATTTCACCGAGAATAGAATCGGAAAGATTAAGACGAGAGATAATTTTAGAAACAAAAATTGGAGTAGATTTGAAGTGAGTTGAAGATTGGAGGGTCAAGTCATCGCTTATGTGTTAGATGAGCAGCTGAGAATATCATTATTGAAAAGCAGCAATAGAATAGGAGATAAGACAGAACCCTGAGGAAAACTACTATTGAGATAGAAAGAGGAGGAAGTCACCCAATCAACAACAGCCGATATTGAGCGATTTGAAAGAGAGCTAGATAAAAGCAAGCATAGAGAAGGAGAAAACCTAAAGTAGGGGAACTTGGAAAGTAGTGACACATGCCATACCCTGTCAAATGCCTTAGATATGGCAAGCGCCACAATACATGTTTCTCCAAAGTTCTTAAGGGCGGGAAACAGTAAATCTGTTAAATAGGAAAGTATATCACCAGTAGAACTCGAGTCGAATGCTGTACTGGTGATTGGAAAGAAATGAATGAGATTCCAGATGATCTAAGAAATGAGACTTGAAAAGTATTTCAAAAATCTTAGATAGGATACAAGTGAGAGCTATGGTCGATAGTTAGAAGGTTCAGAGCAGCTACCTTTTTTCGAAATTGGTTGAACATGTGAGCGCTTCCAACACTGAGGGGAAACTGCTAGTATTGAGGCATAGAGAATATAGTTGAACGAAAGGTGGCACCAGCCCAGAAGCACACTCCATCAAAACTCGGGGAGGAATACCATTCGGGCCACTCGCCTTCCTAACGTTCATAGATTAAAGGAGCCCATACTCCCGTTCAAATGTAATCACAGGTAAAGGCATTGCACACCTGAAAGGAGGGGGAGGAGATTGATTGCCAGATTCGTCCATGGTTGAATTAGCGGAAAACAGGAGGTCGAAGAGACTGGCATTTTCAGTTGGAATATTAGCAACATATCTATCAGAGCAAATAAGAGGAGGACAGGCAGATTTATAGAAACTGTTAGAGATGTTATTAGCAAGAGGACAGAAAGATTTGTCAGTAGAAGAACCAAGGAGGTCAACGGACTTTTGTTTTATGAAAGTCCGCTTAGCTCGTCGAAGAGTATCCCTGTAACGATTTCGAGCTGAATGGAAATTAGCAAGATTGATAGGAGAACGAGAACTTTTCCACCCCCGATACGCGCTCTATCTAGCCTGAATGGTCCAAGAACAGGTACGATAGAACCACGATCTTGAAGAGAGAAGATTTAGTTGAAGAAGGAATGAATTTCCTCATCCCATCAACGATTACAGCTTCCACATTATCGGCAGAATCTGTAACATCTTCATAGTCAAGACAGTCACTCCAGTTATAGTTAGCATAGAAGCGACGAAAATCCCAATCGGCCCGATTAAAGTGCCAGAAAATCCGCATAGTGCACGATGTAGATGTTGGAGAGAAAGTACTAAAATTGAGAGATTTAAGTTTGAGGTCAGATTTTCCAACAGGAGAGAAGGTGGTGTATTTATAGAGAAGACCAGTGGTGACACATAGGTCAAGTGTGCTGAAGAATTGGTTGGGACGATCCAGATTGTGTGCAGGTTCCTTAATTAGTTGCTGCTCCACACCGTTAAGAATGCCGAATGATTCGGCCTCCTTCCAACCTGAATTAGTGTGAGAGGACCCAAACCATTCAGTGTTATGCACATTGAAATCCCCTAAATTGAGGACCTCAGTATTTGGATGAGAAGATGTAACAGTCTCGTATAAGTAGTGAGATAATAAAAAAGGCGTGAAAATCTGTTCTATTATCATAAGATTATTATAGTAGAAGGAAGAAATATTTTAAACCATAAAATATAGAAGCTAGGAGATTCGAGATTTTTGAGACATGTTACAGGAGTTTTAATGTTTACACTAATAAAAGTAATAATAGTAATATCAGTATTAGAAGGAACAAATATAATACTAATTTTGAAAATAACTGATATGGTAAAAGTGATATCAATAGTAATAGAAATGTTATGTTGCTAGCAATAGTAATAGTACTACTAATATTATCCCCGGATAAATTTCCCTAGTAAACGAAAATATTACTTAATTTTCATTATGATATGATGATTAGTTAAGGTAGGAATTTTTTATACTTAACATGAAAATTTTTACCATTTATTGCCATGATATTTAGGGTTCAATAATTATCGATCATTTGTAAAGATACAGATATTAATGAAAATTAGGCAGAAATTTAACATTCAAGTTTTTTCTTTTCATGTAATATACAAAAGGGAGAGAAATTTAAAATTGTGTTAAGCAAATTCAACAAAAATAAGTATTTAGCAAAGGTTGGATATTAAACTTGAGGGACAATATTTTTTCAAGTTTACTTTGAAGATAGGAATGTAAGAGATAAACAGGAGTGAAATAACAAAAACTGTTTTATTGTTCTCAAATTTAAAATCTCAGAGACAAAATTCGAGAAAGAGAAATTCGTAGGAACTATTAAAGCAAATCAGCGGCCCCTATAAATAAGATACACATAATTCAATTTATATACTTCAACTAAATATAAATAGTATTAAAAACTAAAGATAAAGAACTTCTCCACACCTTAACTAAATTCAGCATGCACATAGCACTAATACAGAAATCTAATCTCACACAGGACACCCGCCTCTCTCAATTTTCCAATTACACAACATTAAGACAAAGCATGATCTTGTTATTCTCGTACGCATAAACACCCAATTCCGCAAAGAAACTATTCACATAAACAAATTATTGAACAACGATCATACCTCCACGTACCAATCAATAAAATCAACAAAATAACATACAATCTAATAAATGTCTATATTCCTCACCCCACCTCTCAATTGTACCCCCAAGATTATGTCCCAGATCTATCACCTCTAACCCAATATAATCTGATATTGTACGTGAACTTCAATGTCCACCATACTGCATGGGTCAAAACACCATCACCAAGGGGTGATACACTCATAGACAACTTACGTAGTTTTAGCATTCTCATAAATAGAAACCAACCCACTCGACAACCACTCCAACATTATCAGAACTCAATATCTCCTGATATTTACTTTGGCTCCCCCGATATCCAGGTTACCACAATATGGCAAACCTTTCAATATTAATCAAAATTCAATATAAACACCTCATACGTACATCTTTTAAAAGAACTTAGACTAACTACAAGAAAGAAAACTGGCAAGCGTACACTGATTCCATAGAACAAGTATTACAATCCTTCCAAACAACTATTTTTACATCCCTCAATAAGGCAATAAAACATTTTAAAAAAAAAAACATAAAGTCATCCAAAAAGCCCTTCAAGCCTCAAACATTTCAATCTCAATTTTCACCATAAAAATATACACTGATAAAACTAAGGAATTCCCTCTGACAAAATGGATAACTAAACAAACACCAAATAAACTAAATCATAAATCTCAACAATATAATAAACAATTTAATCAGCTTAAAGAGGAATAAAATCTGCCAACAATACAGTCAAACATTAAATTGTAAAACCAAAACAATAAAAATATACCAAACAATTAAAAGAAATCCCTACTTCGCATACACAGCCCCCACCAATCCGTGAAGCAATTTATAAGCAAAACAATAAAATCCTTTACCCAAAAATTTAATGTGATCATATTATGTCACGCTACTCCAAAACTAGCCATTAACCTACAACATCCACCAAATAAACGGCTTATAAATTTAAAGAACAACCAAGAAGCCTCCAATATTCATTCAGTCAGAGGTATTCGACACCATCAAAAACCTCAAAAACTCACTAGCCGAAGGTCCAGACAATATATCCAATATCCACTTCAAACACCTTGGAACTAAAGCCATAGCAGTACTGAACAAATATTCAATGCATCTTTGCAAACCAATGCCATCCCACTTTTCTGGAAACACACATATATAATCCTTATACTAAAACCTAGCATACCACCCAATAACCCAGCCTCATATAGACTCATTTCATTACTCTCTACAATATCTAAAGTTCTCGAAAAGTTAATCCTGAGAAGAATCTTCCAATTTATTCTACTTTCAAATACACAACATGGTTTTAGGTAAAAATAGGCCACCACAAACATCTCTCACCGATCTGAAAACAAAACATCCTTACTGGTTTTATCCAAATCCTACCACCCTTCCTCACTCTCCTAGTGACAATTGACATAAATAAAGCATTCGATACATTCCCAATTCACCTTTTAATTATCAAGGTATTAAACACAGAAATGAAGATCAATAACAAGAAAATAATGGCAAATTTCCTATCGGATCGTAACACTAGATTCAGTGATGTACGCATAGGGAGGCAGAGGGGTTGCATCCCCCGAAATTTTTTAGACGGAAGATTTTGAGGGCGGAAACTTTTTACAATCATGTAAAAATGAAAACGGGTATAAATATGAGGTTTATTTCAAAAAATCTTAAAAAATTAAGAATTTTTATAATATATATATATATATATATATATATATATATATATATATATATATATATATATATATATATATATATATATATATATATTTATGAGCTAAATATTTTTATATATATAAGTATAAATATATATATAAAAAAATATAAAAATATATATATATTTATATACTATAACCTTATATATATATATATATATATATATATATATATATTTCTGGGCAGCAATTTTTCTTTACAATCAAACGCTCATAGAAAATGTGCGAAGTATGACATAAAATTGAAAACTACAAAAATCAAGCTTTCTTATAAAATATATGCACGATATTATATTTTTTATTTTTTGGGGGGGAGGGAAATTATCATAATAAAACGATCTTGTTTGAAAGTAAAAATTTGCCGCCCCCAAATTCATTTATAAATATAAAAATATATATACATATACTGTATATATATATATATATATATATATATATATATATATATATATATATATATATATATATATATATACCTTTTTATATTTCGGTCATTAGGAATTCGTCAATTGTCCGTGATATTTGAATTCTGGCTCTTTATATACTATATATATACATATGCTACTATATATTCTTTATATATATATACTATATATATATCATATATATATATATATATATATATATATATATATATATATATATACATATAGATATTTCTATGTTAGGATGGGAGGAAAGGAGGAAATTTTTTTTACAATAAAACGAATTCGCTTGAATGTAAAAATTTGCAGCTCCTAAATATGTATATATAAAGTGATATATATATATATATATATATATATATATATATATATATATATATATATATATATATATATATATATATATATATATATATATATATATATATATAACAAAATATTTCTTCTATCTGTTTTTAACTAATTCTATCTATAGATCTCTATATATATATATATATATATATATATATATATATATATATATATACTCATATATATATATATATATATATATATATATATATATATATATGCATATATATATATATATATATATATATATATATATATATATATATATATATATATATATATATATATATATCCTTTCTTTCTTTCTTTTCTTTTCTTTTCCTCTCCCAGGAAGGATTCTTCATCCTGTCAGCCGCGCAAGCATCTTTCTTCAGACATCCCTCTGCTGCACTATTCCTCTTCTCTTTAGCACTCTCATTTTTGGTAACTGACATCTTTCGAGAGAGTCCTCCACCGACTCCCCCCATCTTTTCTTCGCTCTTCCCATGGTCTTCTGCCCTCTGCTGTCCATTCCCATCTTCTTTTTCCGACATTCTGTCCTGCTCCATCCTCTCAGATGTCCCCACCATCTCAATCTCCCCATCCATCTTCAGTATCATCTTCATCACCAATAAATGTTCTCTAATTACTTCATTCCTTATTCTGTCTCTCCTACTCTTTCCAATCATAGTTCTTAATACCCTCATCTCCGCCGCTTGTATTCTACTCTCCTCTCTTCTTCTTGTTGTCCATGTTTCCGCTCCGTACAGCAGCGTCGGAGTCAGTATACTGTTAAAATCACATTTTTAACCTCTATACATGTTTTTAACTTTCATCATGGGGTATACCGCTTTCATAACTAATTCATACTTTTCTTCTCGTATTCTCTCCTCGACTTCCCTCCCCCTTCTGTTAAAATATCCTCCAAGATATAATTGCATGTATTTACCGCCTTCACCTCCTCCCCTCTCACCACCATCCTCATCCCCTCCTCATTTCCTCCGGTTATTGTCTTCTATCTCTATCTCTGTCTTCTGTACTTTCATCCTCATCCCTGCTTCCTCCAACTCCTCCGTAAACAACTCCACCACCTCTCGAATCGTCTCCTCTCTCTCGCTCCAGCACACCAGATCTTCCGCATATGCCATTATGTCCCCTTCAAATTCTCCCAGTCTCTCCCTTACTTTCATTATCACAGCGTCTAAATATAATATAAACAGCAGTGGCGATAAAACACTCCCCTGCTTCACTCCAGTTTTCACATCAAACCATCTATCGTTCTCGCACTCATTTCTAACATTACAACTGCATTTCTCATACATACTTTCTATTGCCTTCTTTAATCTGCCCCTCACTCCATAGTTCTTCTCCATAGCTCTCCAGAGCTTTTTCCTTGGCACCGAATCAAATGCCTTTTGCAGGTCGATGAACGCTACAAAGAATCTCTTGCCATATTCCAGCATGTTCTCCGAGACCATTCTTAGTGTTAATAAGAGGTCCGTCGGTTCTATTCCTCTTCTATATCCGTACTGTTCTTCTCCGAGTCTCGGCTCTACCTTCTCTCTCAACCTCCTCTCCAATATTCTTTCGTATATTTTCGCCAGATGGTCCATCAGTGAAATGCCTCCATAATTATTACAGCTTCCTGCATCTACTTTACCTTTATATATATCGGTATTATTATTGCTTTGCCCACCTTTCCGGCACCTTTCCCTCTCTCCAACACTTGTTCATCAAACTAATGATTCTCCCTCTCAGCTCCTCTCCTCCCTCCACCACCAACTACACAGCCACTCCATCCTCCTGGGGCTTTACCCTTCTTCATCCTTTTTATAGCCTCATATTCTTCTGCCGTTATCTCTCCGCCTTATTCCTCCTCTTCCTCCTCCCTCGTCTACAGCTTCTTCCTCTTGTTCTCTGTATTCTACATTTAGCAGATCTTCATAGTATTCGGTCCATCTATCATTTCTTTCTTCCGGTCTCACAAGAATCTCTCCGTTTCTATCTTTTATATTTTTAGTTACGGTTTTTGGTTTTCTGTACGCCTTCGCCATCTTAAATAGCTTTTTCTTCCCTTCGCCCACATCTCTCGTTATTTCTCCTGCCATTCTCTCCGTCTCCATCTTTTTTGCCCTCCTCTTTATTCTCTCTGCCTCATTCCTTGCCTGTACATTTTCCACATTGCTGCTGGGTTTTAGGAGAGATCACACATATCCCCATTTTCCCTTTTTACTTTAATTATCGTTCCACCGTCCTCTTAGATTTCGTCTTTTTCGAGTACCCTTCCTGCAATACTTTTGACCAAAGGTTTTTCTCTGCCACTTCCTTAATGACATCCTGCAAGTCTTCGTTTTCTTCTCCATTCCCTAGGGTTTCCTGCATTTCCCGTTCATAATTTCGTCTCGTTTCTTGTTCTTCCTACTTCTCCACTCTGATCACTGCCCTCTTCTGCTGATTTACTCCTCCCTCCCCTCTTATCTTCATGTCCGCCACCACCAGTCTA
>JABUQX010134695.1:5000-17500 GCA_015478945.1 Trachelipus rathkii | reverse complement strand
AACAAACATACAAATATTTAAATACAAAAATATTTATACATAATTATTGATATTGAACAATTGAATTATTCACAAGAGTTAAATAGGCCACATTGATCGAACCGTTGAATCAAGGAAAGGTCCAATATAAGACGTTTTTAATGTATCCATGATTTGATCAATGCGCACGTAAATGGTTTTCAAAGCTGTAGTTACGAGAGAAACATTGCTTGACATATGTAGAGACGACGTTGCTTGAAGTTTAGGTCCTTTATTTGAAAAATTTCTTCATACATAAAAGGGAGCGGTCACAGAACCATTTAGAATTCGAAAAGGAATCAAAGTTCGTAGTGGAATCCAAAAATGAATTTCTGCCCATAATCCAAACTTAAAATGATGAAAGAAATCCATACCGTAAAGGAAGTTACATATGTAGAGGCGAAGTTGCTTGAAATTTATGTCCTTTAGTTGAAAAATTTCTTCATACATAAAAGGGAGCGGTCACAGAACCATTTAGAATTCGAAAAGGAATCAAAGTTCGTAGTGGAATTCAAAAATGAATTTCTGCCCATAATCCAAACTTAAAATGATGAAAGAAATCCATACCGTAAAGGAAGTTTGCTATGTCTAGCGATGAATCCTCGAACTGTGATAATTGTGAAAAGCTGAAGATCATAATCCAAAATTAGAAATGAAAATTGAAGTCCAGTATCGATAATGTTCGTTTGCTTGAGTCATTTTCTCCAAGTGTTTTGATTGTGATTTTAGTGTTATTGCAGTTTTTTCTTTTTCTTCATTTTGTTTGTTTTTCAGAAGGCGTTGAGTGAAGTTCTGGGTGTTCTTCTCCGGGTTCACCAATTATATAGGGTACGACTTGCTTGATTGGTGGCTTATTTTATGAGCAAGCACCCTATATAAGAGGATGGTAAATTTAAAAATCCATATTTGAGTTGATGCTTTTATTTAACATAAAATGAGATATTCAATAAAAGTAATGAAATAAAAGTCCCTTCTGTTGAGATACTCTCCTCTTAGGCGAATTGGTAGTCACAGCCTTTTCCAGCGCGTTTTCCACAATTGCCTCTGACTCTTCGTTTAGTGCGAAAATTTGTGATCGAAATTCAAGTTGCAGCCTTTTCCTTGAAGTTTATCTCTCTTGCCGGGAGATCTTGAGTGAGATTTTCTTTTGATTTTTAATAATTTGATATGACTGACTGAAGAGTATCTCAAACGGAAGAGTTTATATATTGTTTCATTTCGACTTATGCTAAAATTTTGCTCGCGCAAATCTTAGCATAAGTACGAACATAAATTAAAATTTTTTTTACAAAGTTATAATGGAGTGCTACATATATATATAAGCTATTTTTTAATTTTTATAACAACTGCATCGAATTTATAATTTAATTTTGAATTATTTTTGCTAATTAAAAATTTGTTAGTTCAATGCATAAATTTGGGTAAAGAATTGAAAAGCGCAACATTTAGAACTGAGAAACATCTAGAAGATTCCTAGAGTAAACATCTACAGTTTATATTGGGTAGCGCTCGGTTGTAGAATCGTTTCTTTGCAGGCAGTGCAGCAGTACTTTAGACACAAATCTCTCTTTTAAAGGTTATATTACAGTTCCTAATCCTACATGTACAATGGATAAAAACTGCGACTTATTGGAGCTCAGTAATATATAGAGTTTTGGCAAAAGAAAAAAGAAAGAAACAAGAAAAGCTTCTTAGAAAAAAAAACGTTCCACTGTTATGGGTATTTTTAAGATAGTTTTAAAATTCAAGTAGACATTCAACTGCTTTAGAGTTAGACCTTTCAAGTGATAGCTTCCAGAGTGTATCAACTTCCTTTAGTCAAACTTCTGACACTATGGAATGTTCTAATTATGATACAGAATCATAAGAGACAAACTAACAGTTGTTGATGAAACCGAGAGAAAAGTTACTTTTCTATCGCCCTATGGCTCGTGCTCGATTTAGCCAATCTGAGGGGCCAGGGCTGTGATGCAGCCTCGTCCATGAGAGGTGAATTCAAGTATGATCAAGCAAATTTAAATAAATCTTTTCCCAGAGCAATGTACACTTTATGTTTAAGCGTTGCTTAAATTTGTGCATCTCTGGTACATTTAAAGTTCAGGCTGTACGAAATGTGATGGGTGTAATATCAGAGACGTGTACATTTTTCGAGCCAGTGTAAAGCGCACCTTCGATTTATGGAAAAAAATTTAAAGAATTGAAGCAATATTGTGAGAATACGGGATAAAAAATCCCAGTGAAACAAGATGGTACGATGGGCATGAAGTTTTGCTGCTTTTTTAAGGAAATTCTTGTACCAATAGTAGCAACTCTTGAGAATGTCAGTCAATAGCCAGGTAATCATTCAAAGAGAGCATTATTTATTTTAAAAAGTATACTACCACCATCGTTCAATCTAGCTCTGGTTGTAACTTCAATATTGCAGGAATTGACCTCCAATCCTCCAGAATACCTCCATAGTTAATAGTTATCGCCCGTGCTGGGAGGTTTTTTTCGTGCGCTTGTTCCTCCATGTGTTATTTTGGTAATGTATGTTTAATTATTTTTCTAGTTGTACAGTCATTTTAATTTAATATGCCCCAGTGTTGTTCTAGTGTGGTTTTAGTGTTTAGTACTTACCTAGTGTTTTAATTAAGTATTTACTGCCTTTATATAATAAATGTGAATTTCCGCCGAAACCTTTCTATCCTGAATTTTTAAGATAAGTTATTGTTTTATTTTTTATTTTATTTTTTATCTTTTAAGATATTAGTTATAGGAATTACAATTTTTATTAATATTAATATAATGGCTTTAAAATTTAATTTTATGGTTTTAGTGCAGGTTACCATCATCTTAGGGTACTTTTAATATGGGTTTTAGTTATATCATTAGTTTTAGTTATCTTGTTAGTATACGATCGCTTGTGTGTGTGTAGGTTTGTGGGTGTGGGTGTGGGTGTGGGTATGGGTGTGGGTGTGGGTGTGGGTGTGGGTGTGGGTGTGGGTGTGGGTGGATTAAGTAAACGTGAAAAGTTTAAACTAATAGTAATTATTGTGTACTTTAGCTTGTGGATGTTTGTTTGTGTGAGTGGCTGATGGTATGACCGGTCGGAGCAGATGTGGGGGTGGGTGAAGGCCTGAGTTTTCTATTGACTTTACCAACGTGCATGGCCTGCGTGCTAACCATGAATCTGTGGAATATCACCTCTCCAAGTATCAACCTAACATATTATTACTGTCTGAAACCCAGCTCGCCAAGGATTCTTTTTCAAATAAACTTACAATCTCCAACTATAACTTTTCCTATAATTTCCGACCGAATGGTGGAATCTGTGCCTATATAAACATAAACACTCCTGTAACACGTCTCGAGAATCTTCAATCTAACTTCGATATTATATTACTTAAAATCTTTCTCCGTACTACTATCATTATCTTGTGTTTCTGCTACTGCTCCCGTAATGGAACAGATTTTCATGTTCTTTTTGACGACCTTACTACTTCTCATGAGACTGTTACTTATTCCCACCCAAATGCCTAAGTCCTCTATTTAGGGGATTTCAACGTATACCACACTGAGTAGTTGGGCTATTCTCACACTGATACAAGCGGGAAGGAGGCCAAAACATTCAGTATGCTCAACGATCTGGAACAGTTAATTAAGGAACCTACACATATCCCTGATCGACTACTTCTTCTCGTTATAAATACACCATATTTCCTCCTATTTTTAACTTTGACCACAATCTTGTAGCTCTTGATTATAATACTTTTTCTCCAGCAGCTGCACAATGCCCTAAACATAATTTCTGGCACTTTAATCGGGCTAATTGGGGGCCATGGCGTCGTTTTTTTTTTTTTTTTTTTTTTTCTAACTTCTCCTGGAATAAATTCTACTTTGACTCGGGGGATGCATTGGTCAACGCAGAAAAGGAAGGGGCCGTAATTGCCTATGGAATGAGCAGATTCATTCCATCTTCATCTAAATCTTTTTCTCCCTAAAATCCATGATTTGATGCAGCCTGTTCTCTCTCCATTCAGAGAGAGACATTGCGTATCTGGCATGGAAAAACTTTCGTTCTCATATCACTCTTATTAATCTTCATTCTGCTAGGAATCGATGCAGGGATACTACTAGACAGGCTAGGCGTCCTTTCACTGAAAGAAAGTGCGCTAACTTGCTTGGCTCTTCTACTGATAAAAATTTCTGGCCTCTTGATAAAAACATCTCTAGTAACTTTTGTAAATCTGCCTTTCCTCCACTTATTCGCTCTGTCGGTTCTGTAGCTAACTCTCCTGAAAAAAAGCCAATCTCTTCGGCCTCCTTTTTTCATCAAATTCTACCCTGAATGATTCTGGTATCCCTCCTCCTACTCTCTCTTCTCGGGTTTCCCATGTCCTAACCTGCAATCACACATGATCGTGTGCATGAGATCCTGAGATCTTTGAACGCAAGGAAGGCTAGTGGCCCGGATGGCATTCCTCCCCGTGTCTTGAGGGAATGTGCTTCTAAGCTTTCGCCGTCCTCGTTCAACTCTACTCTCTATTTCTTAATACTAATACTTTTCCTTAGTGCTGGAAGCGCCCATGTGTTCAACCAATACCGAAAAAATAGCCGCTCTGATCCTTCAAACTATAGCAATTTAACTCTCACTTGTATTATATCTAATATATTTGAAACTCTTCTTAACTCTCATTTCATGGATCATCTGTAGTGTCATTCCCTTCTTTCAGATCATCAGTATGGCCTTCGACGCTAGAGGTCAACTGGTGTCATACTTTTCTATGTAACTGATTTATGATCTTCTGCCCTTAGGGACTATGGGGAGTCTTGTATTGTGGCGCTTGACATGTCCAAAGCTTTGACCGGGTGTGGCACGCGTCACCTCTCTCTGTGCTCCCTGCCTTTAGATTTCCTCCTTCTCTTTGCTTGCTCTTGTCTAGTTTTCTCTCTAATCGCTCCATATCAGCACTCGTTGATGGAGCGTCCTCTTTCTCCTTTCCTGTTAATTGTGATGTTTCTCAAGGTTTTCTTCTATCTCCAACTTTATTCCTAATTTTCATCAACGATCTCTTCAGTTGTACTTCTAATTATGTTCACTTTTTGCCGATGACTCCACTCTCCATTCTTCCACTCTTCTCAAATCTGCTCCCTCCTTTGCATTGAGTTGCCTCTCGTCTTCAATTGTCTGATTCTATTCTTGCTGATCTGTATGGAATTTCCCGGTGGGGTCACCGCAACCTTGTAAAATTCAGCTTTTTAAAAACTCAAATTTTTTACATCTCCCTCTCAGAAACACCTCCCAACTTTCATATTTCCTTCGAAGACCCTAACATCTCACCTGTGAATAACATAAACATTAACAACAAATTGTCTTGGAAACCTCATATTACAATGGTTTCATAGGTGGCCTTTAAGCAGCTGGGAGCTCTGTCCAGGTTGCGGGAATTTTTTCCTCTGAACAGTTACTCTAGCTATATAAGGTCTTATTTGCCCTTGAATGGAGCACTGTTCCCACATTTGGTGGGAGGCTCCGGCTCCGGCTCCACTTTTCCATTGGATAGGGTTGAGTCCCAAAGCTAAGAGGCTAATAAACTGTCCCCTTCTTTCAAACTCCTTTGACCCTCTATCACTGCGACGCGACGTTGGCGCACTATCTCTTCTCTATAGGTACTACAGCGGCAGATGTGAGTGGGAGTTGACCTCTCACATTCCACCACCCTTGCGTCGCCCTCGTAACAAAAGGAGTGCATTGATTTCGCATGAATATTGCCTGAGTATTGAAAATCCCAGTCTTGTTCGTTGTGGTGCCTCTTTCTTTACAGCCACTTCTGCTCTGTGAAACTCTTTGCCCTCTTCCGTTTTTCTAACTGTATTTAGTCTTCCTCTCTTTAAAGAATATATTTATGCTCACCTGAGAGATTTGCGTTAAGCTTGGGCTTGGGTGAGTTTTCTGTATTTTATTTGCCCCTCCTTGAAAAGGGCCCAGCTCGTAAGTAGTGGTAAAAAGAAAAAAAAAAAAAAAAAAAAAAAAAAAAAAAAAAAAAAAACTAACTGAAAGCATTGATCTATGCAGTGCAATTGAACAAGTAAGCGCTACAAGAAAAACTTTTCATAATTTATTAGAAAATGCTGATTCTGAATTTCAGGAAATGTTCGGATCTTAGACGGAACTTACAGATCATATAAATATCGAAATAACAGTACAAAGAACAGCTGGTCTCCAGGGGAATTAATCTAATTCATCTTCTACAGATCCGGAGACTTACAATCCAATAATAGTTTTTATATCATGTTTAGACGATATGATTTCTTCCTTAAATGAAAGTTTTTTTTTTTAATCACTAGGAAACCGTCTCATTACTTCAATATGTTATGCAACCAATTGTTACACTTCATTTGACATAGTTCAATCATCATTTGAATTCTACAGAGACAACTTGATTGGTTCTTATGATGAAGCCTTCCTGGAAGACTTGGAATTACGGAGACAAAATTGGAAAGGATTGTTTAAAAAAAAACCATAAGTGCCCTAGCCGGATTAAACGAGTGAGCCGAAAACTTGTTCCGTAATATAAATACACTGTTGAAAATACTTGCAGTGCTTTTTATTTCCAAATCTTTAGTTGAACGAAGCTTTTCTAAACTGTAATTAGTTAAAATGTATTTGAGGAACAAAACAAGTGAAAGTAATCTAAATGGGCTTGCTTTACCCTTTATTGATAAAGGCTTGGCTTTAGAAATCACCAACGGTCAAGTCTTCGACCATTTTCCTGGATCTGGGTATGAATGACGTTTATAGATTGTTTTGTAAAGTCTAATTAAAATTTCAAACTATTTTGTTGATAATTATTGTTTTCCTACTATTCCATTCAATCAACAGCATTGGAATTACGTAACCTATAACGTTTTTGTAAAGATTGCAAAAATTAAGAAAAAAGAGAGATTAACTTTAAGTAGAGTTTGTAAACAAAAGATTAAAAAATCCTTAAAATCCTTAAAACAAATCCTTAAAATATAGATAAAATTAAATTTTATGATCTTTTATATTATTATAACAATAATTTTAAATTTACCCAAAGGTAATATATATATATATATATATATATATATATATATATATATATATATATATATATATATATATATATATATATATATATATATATATATATATATATATATATATATATATATATATATATATATATATATATAGGAACTTGTCCCTTTAAAGTTAACCGATATATATCGAACGAGCGATGTAATCGATTTTTCAATTATTTCAAGGCAATAGAGCGTGAGGGTTGCCAATAAGTTTTTTTTTTTTTTACGAAAGGAATACCCAAGATTAAATCGCAAAGATAGAAAGAGTCAGGGTCTCTCGGCCTCAGCGGGGGACGACGGGGAGGACTTCGTCCCCCCTCTGTCCCACCGTCGGCTCGAGCCCCTTAAAAAATAAATAAAAAAAATAAAACAAAATTAACATATAAAAATTAACATGATAAAATAAAGCAACATGTGGCAACTCTTTCTCTTCTTCTATTGGAGTTTTAGTTAACACATCACACTGCATAGTTATACGATTAGTGTTCAGCGATATTTCGAAATCTGTCTTTTTATGTAACATCCTTTTAAAGGATAAGTGCCTCTATATATATATATATATATATATATATATATATATATATATATATATATATATATATATATATATATATATATATATATATATATATATATATATTATATATATATATATATACTATATATATATATATATATATATATATATATATATTATATATATATATATATATATATATATATATATATATATATATATATATATATAATCAACAATATTAATAATATTTAAATGAGGATTTTTTTATATAAATAATAAATACATTCGTAAAAAATTAAAAAAAATTTACGATAATAAATATAAATTATATTATAATGCAGTCTTCAATAAATTGTGTATTTTGTTCAGTTATAAAACACTGAACCAGCATGCAAGTGTCCCTGGTTCAAAACTATTTCGTGAAAGTAAAATCGGGAGTCAAAATCGTGACGCATAGTTTGAGTGGAGTAATAGGAACAGCGTCATTAATGTCACTAAAGTAATTTAACCAATTAAGTAAAAATCATAAAAAATACCTTTTATTTAAATTTTCGGAAGTAAATTTTTTATTTTTTGGTGCAAACTTGTTGAAAGTCTTACAAGTTTAAATTAGGGTGTTTACCTAATAATGTAAATCGAGCGTGCCGATTATTCAACGCAAGCTTAAAACAAGTTTCCATGATTGACTTTGGAAACTCGTTTCAAATTTTATACATTTATAATCTTTCTGGGTTATATCTCGCATACAAATTCTAAGGAACCTAAAGAATCTCAATTTTCCACTTAATAAAGCCTTAATATTTATCATCCGAGATAAGGGGAGAGGCAAAATTGTAGCCAAGGGTGGCGGCAGAATTCTATCTCATCTCCCGAAACAAAATCCTGAGTACGCCACTGACTTGAGTCAGACAACGCCGCTACATCTCTCTCGTTCATACAGTTAATTTAATGGAATCCACCAGGCCGTCATCTTATCATCAACACTCTTTAATCTAATCTCTTTATCAAGATCTACCACAACTCACATCCCTCTCTATGAAAATCAATAGTTATGCAGACGACCTCACAATTACTGCTAAAAGCCCCTCTATTAATACAGAAAGACAAGAACAACGGCAATGTATAAACCAATTGAAACAATGGCTGTCAAGAAACACCTCAAGAAATCTCACCCCAAAAATCCTCTATCACATTACTTATACCTGGCAGAAGAGAGAAAAAAATACACATCCAACAGTTCTCTCAAACAACAGACTTCTTAATAAAAAACCAACCATCCTAAGCCTAACTTTCAATACACACTGTCATTCACCCCTACTTAAGAATTTCCTCCAGAGCCACACAATTTGAATGAGATGAAATTGTTAACAGGAATAAAGTTTTGCCAACACAAAGAATCACTCACTATAATAACTTACAGACAATATTTCTGTTCCATCATAAACTATGCATCGCCCGCTTGGGCTCTCACAATATCACAATATTTCAAAGCAAAGTAATTAGAATAATAACAAGCTGTCTCCCTTCCACTAAAATCCATCGCTTGCAAACTGACACAAAAACTTTTCACAAAGATGCCCATTTCGACATAATGGACTGCCAATTTTGCAGCAAAACACTCTCAATAGAAAACACTCCCTAAACCAAACGTTACAGCAACCACCCTGCACCAAGAATGAAAAAAAACACACCAGCTATAGCATATACAACATAACACATAACATATACAACATATACAACATAAACAACATATATTTTAACATATACAACACGTAAAAAATCACACCATTCAGCTATATACTATTCTAACATATACACCACGATTAAATAAATTATTTATTTTAAGTTATTTTATCATTATTTTTTTAATAAAATAGTTTATTTTTCCAATGTTACAAATTTACAATAATATTATTTATTTTTGCTATAATTATGTTAATTAGCTAGGGTATTTTTTTTGTATTTACTATTTAATCATTTTTAATGCAATTCTTTTATATTAATATTTATTTATTTTAGTTATGTTAATTTATTTTAATTGAATCTTTTTATTTAATTATTATGCTTTCACAGTTGTAAAATATTTATATCAATATTTACATTTTGTATTTATGTTTAGCATTATTATTATTATTATTATTATTATTATTATTATTATTATTATTATTATTACTTGATTATTACTATTATTTTTATTATTACTATTAATATTGATAGCAATACTAATGTTACTGTTATTATTATTTTTATCATTGTATTTATAAATATTATTATGATATTTTTATTGTTGATTGCTATTATTTTGATAACATTATGTATTCTTTTTGTATTAAGATTGGTTTAGATACATTAAAGCTCAATCCTTAAACACAATTGCTTAAATTTAATCATATTTATATTATTTTGGGGCTGAAAGGACACAACGATGTGTTACAATTAGTAGCCGACTTTCAGAAAATATGTGCCTTTAAGTATTGTATTTACTACAAATAAATATGTGTTGTAAATGTATGTGAAACTTAATAATGTATATTGTTATTTTCAGAATACAGCATTCTCATTCATTATTATTATTATTATTATTATTATTATTATTATTATATTATTATTATTATTATTATATATTATTATTATTATTATTATATTATTATTATATTATTATTATTGATTATTATTGATTATTGCAATACTATTATTATTATTATTATTGCATTAATATTATTATATTACTTATTATTACTTATATATTATTATTATTATTATTATTATTATTATATTATTATTATTATTATTATTATTATTGCTCTTGTTGTTGTTGTTGTTGTTGCGGTTGTTGTTGTTGTTCTTGCTGCTATCGTCATTATATATATATAATATATATATATATATATATATATATATATATATATATATATATATATATTATATATATATATATATATATATATATATATATATATATATATATATATATATATATATATGATTCTACGTCGTCTAGTGTGGACTTAGTGGAAACAAGAGGGGGGGCGAAAATACAGCAGGGACCAAGAAGAAAGAGAGATTGAAAAGAAGAAGGATAGTCAGAGGCGATTTATTGAAGAGATGAAGTCGAATCTGGGATTCTACTGAAGATTTGATTGGAATATTTTAAGAGAAGAGAGAAAGAAAGAAAGAAAGAAAGCGTTTGATTCGTTCATGGTGGCAAGAAATTTCAAGGAAAGAGAAAATTATGATTTTGGATTTTAAAAAAAATGTAAAATTTTAAACATATAAATTTATTTCATTTGTAATATGGGTTCGAGGAGCAGCAAAATGTTTGAAATCATTTCTTTTGGCTATTTTGGATAATTAATTATTAAATACAAAAGTTTCGTTAAAAGAAGAAATTTAAAATACTAAATTATAGAAGGTGGAGCTGCGTTTCCCAAGTCTATCGTTGAGTCATATGAAGTAAATTTTCCAAATTCTCTTCCACTGGTAGCAAGGGGCTGGAAACCCCTCCTATCATATTTATCTTTCCGCGAATGGTGGTGTCGTTTAACATTCTAATAGTAATAACAGTGATTGTAGTGATAATGATAATTAATAATAATGATGTTAATGATAATTTTTGTAATATGGGTGAATGTGGTAAAATATTTTAATTATATAGTGAAATAGTATACAAAACAAACATATAATAGTTATTAACAGTGATTGTGGTTGATAATGATATAATAAATACCAGTATAATGGTATAATCTATGTTTAATATAGTGAATAGTTGTAAATAATATTAATATATAGTGAAATTATTGTTAGGCATATCAATATTATTATTAAAAGATAGTATAGAGCAAGATTGGAGTACATGTTAATATTTAAAATATATAATTACTAGTGATTAATTAGTGGAAATTTAGTGTTTAAAAATTTAATAATAAATATGAGTCATGATAATATAGTATGTAATATTAATATATATATATTATATGTATTTATATATTTTTTAATTATTTTTATTTATTTGATAAAAATTTATTTATATAAAAGCCGCCCGGTAGCTCAGTGTTAGAGCACTCGCAAAACCAAGCGAGGGTCCCAGGATCGCAACTGCGTCGGGTGGGAGAATGTGAGCTATTCTCCCCTTGGGCTTGGCTCCGTCCTGCTCGGACGTTAAATGAGTACACCTCCTCCCTTGATTAGGGCTATGCCCGTGAGTGATGGTGTTTATTTCTGTTAAAAAAAAAAAAAAAATATATATATTATATTATAAAATATATATTATTATATATATATTATATATATATAATATATATATATATATATATAACTATAATATATATATTATATATATATATATAATATATATATATATATATATATATATATATATATATATATATATATCTAAAAAGAGAAGGGTTAGTAGAGAGATTTTTTAAGAAGAAAGAAAGTCTGAAATGATTTATTGGAAGGAAGAATGAAGTCTGAAGAGTCTGCTTAAGAAGTGGTCTGACCATCTGTTCAGAAGAGAGGAATGTTTGTTTTTATGTTGAAGATAACTCTATCTACTTATATGGAAAAATAATTTTAAGATTCGGAATTTTTTAAAAATGCAAAATTTTATACATTTAAATTAATTTATTTGGATTCTGGGATAAAGGAGCAACACAAATTGCTGGCCTCAGTTCTTTGGTAATTATGAATATTTAAAAAAGAAAAAATATAATTAAAAAGAAGAAATGAAAATATTAATTAATTATGATTGTAATATAAGATGAACGGATATTCCGAGACAGTTTGAAACATATGAAGGACTTCTTTCTCCGGCATAGTCTTTGGCGACAGGGCTAGCAACCCGGTCCTTTATACTTTTTTTTGCTTGCAG
>JABUQX010134694.1:0-40515 GCA_015478945.1 Trachelipus rathkii | reverse complement strand
GGGAAAAGGAAATAGGGGGGGGGAATTTTGGGCTCTTTAAAAAAGGTTTGAACTTTTTTTATAATTTTAGTATAAATTAATTAATAATTAAAAAAAAAACAATGTTTTTTTTCAAATTATTTCTATATATTTTTTTTTTTAAAAAGAAACCTAGTTAAAAATTTTTTTAAAAGGCAAAATTTAAATCACATCGGAGAAGAAACATTTATTAAATTAAAAAATAAAAGCCGATTAAAAAAATAATTTTTTAGTTTATACAAAAATTGGAGGAAAGGGAAAGGTAATAATTTATAAAAAAATTTTTGGATGTTTTTTTTTTTTGTTTAGTTGGATTATAAAATTATCTCTTATTAAACGGAAAAAAAATTTAAATTTTTTTAAGGGGGGGGGGATTAATTCAAAAAATTAATAAAAAAAAAAATTTTTCACAAATTAGCAATTGGGAATTTTATTTAATCAATCCCGACCCCCCACGTTTACAGTTTTTAGTGATTTGATTCGTTTTTAGAAAAAAAAAATTTTGGGAAAAAAAATTAATTAAGTTTTTATTTATTTTTATTTTTTTGCTTCCATCAGCATTTTAAAAAAAAAAATTTGGCACGGAATTAGATTCTGCAATGTCTCTAATTTTATTAAAAATTTGTCTTTTATTATTTTTTTCCACAAAAATAAAAACCCCATTTTAAAAAGTTTCGTCTTTCCTATTTTCAATTAGTTCAAAAAAGTACTTTTAAGGGTCGTATGAAAAATTATTTGGGGGGAGAGTTGAAATTTTTTTAAAACTTATAAAATAAAGTGATAAAACTTTAAGAATTTAATTAAAAAAAAAACTTAGTAAATAATATTTTATTAGGGGAAAAAAAAATTAAAAAAAGATTTTTTTTATAGGAAATCTACTAAAAAACATGAAAGGTTTAATTTGATTTTATTTTTGTTTCCCTAAAAATTTTAATATTTTTTTAATTTTCCTCTTAAAAAGCAAAAACGCCATCATGTCTGTTTACATTTTTTTTTATACCTAATATAACTTTTAATTTTATTAAAAAAAAGGTTTTTCTGGTTAGCGTTTCATTCTTTATACTCACTCAAAAAAAAATTAATAATTTTCAGGTTTTGTGGATGTTCCTCTCCTAAAAGTGCACTCTGACTTAAGCAAATCGGAAATTTTCTCCTCCCTTTTAAACTAATTAAATAAATTTTGAGCCTTTGAACTCTTGATTCATTATATACGTTTTCTTAGGGGGACATTTACTCTAAATCTTTTTTTCTCCAAAATTTTCAAGATTTAAATTTTACAAAAAAACAACATAAAAAAACAGTTAAAAAAAAAATAAAAAACAAAAAAAAAAATTCTCACTTATTCTTCTTCAACCTTTTCTAGCCTTCCTTTGCCACTTCAAATTTGAAAAATTTCCAAATTACATTCATCTCATTTATGAAAACTTTGCTCTTTTGTATAGCACAGGTTTTAAGTATTTTTATCAGCTAAAGCCTCTTAATATCCACATAGACAAAATCTCAACTTCCACTTGACGAATACCGAATACCTAACCAATATTAGCTTTTGTTTTAAAAACTCATTGATTTTACTTATTGGTGCCTCCTTCCTAATAAAAACAACGAGTCGCGCTATTTATAAGGACTTTATGTATTTTACAACATTTATTTTACCTTGCGGGTTTTTCAATAAAAAGGGCCACGATATAATTTAAGCGTCTCACACATCTTCATTTATCCCACGCTTGGTATGATCTTTGTACACAGGTGCGGGTGCAATACAATTATTTATTAACTCTTGATTCAATTCTGTTGTTTTAAGAGTGTTTTGGTCTCCAGCAACTTTCTCATACACAAAATCTTATACTCTAGATGATAGCTACGGTTGCCGATTCTCTTCTTTCCGGACACTCCAATATTAGGACTTTCGTTTTTAACCTTCTGGATTTTTTTCCTGGGAGTTTCCCTTTTATTCATTATTTCATTTCAAAACTTTTTTCTTTAGGGGAATTTGAATGACAAAAATTTTTCAACTTTTTTATTTTCTTAAGGAACTAATTTTTTTTTTTATGATAAGCTTTTGAAGGATTACTTTGTTTCTAGCGCCGAAAAAAATATCCACATTCATCTCAATCGCTTTATTTCTTGCAATTTTTGCTATTTCATAATTAAATATCATTGCTATAATTTCAAAATTTTGGGGGACTTTTCCTATTTCATTCTTTATCAATTCTGATTAATAAAAGTATATTATAACCCACATGAAAGTAGTCAGACTTAATCCATGGTTATCATACAATATTCACAAACTGGGGAAATTTTATTGTCAAAAAAATTATATTTTTTTTGTTTATTTTCATGAAATAAACTTGAGATTCCTTTTTCCCTTTTTCAATATCGTGAGATTATTTTTTTTTTTTATATCTTATAATTTTCTCATTTCCCTAAAAATAAAAAAATATTCCTTTCTCTATTTTAAAAAAAAAATTTTCCTGCCAAACAGGGATTTTATAACTTGTATTTGGTGAAATTTTTTGTTTATATAATGTTTAATTTTATTATTGTGAATGTTTTAAATAATTTTTTTGAAGGGTTTCTTATATTTTTTTTTTTGTTTTTCCTCAAACTGGGGGTGGGGGGGGACTATCAGAGAAGAGGGATAGGAGAGGAAGGTAGATTGAGGAGATGAGAAGAGGAGAGTAGGGAGAGTGGAGAGAAGGAGGATGATGAAAGGGAGAGAGATAAGATAGTGGAGAGAGTAAGGAAGGATAGGATAGAGGGGAGGGAAAAGTGATAAATAGGAGGTATGGGTAGATGTTTTTTAGGTTGGAGGTTTTTTTATTTAAACCGGCAGGGTGGCCATCTTATAACTTAATATAAAGGTTCTTATTTAGGTTTTGCAGGTAAAAAAATTTATGTTATACATTTTTCCCCCCATCATTGTCCTTTACTTTGATCTTTTTTTAAGTGAATTTTGCCACTTTTTTTCCCCAGCTATTTGGGACGGCCTTTAGAACCTTCCCTATAATTTTGGGGGATTAACGTGTGATGGCTTTTTTGACTATTTGATCTTTTTTTCAAAAACTGTTTAATATATAGATTTAGGCTTAGGAAGTATTATTTGTGATCGGAGGGGGATAACCATTATTCACGCAACTGATTAAATATTAACTTTGTAAAATTTATAGAAAAAAACTTCGTACAAACTTCATTGCATTTTCCCCAATGTTAATTTTTTGTCATCGAAACATGGGTGAAGGTTCTTTTTCGGTTTTTAGCTATTTAATTTTTTTTCCCAAGTATTTGATATTCTATGGAATATAAAATCAATAAAAATAAATATTAATACTATTTTCTTTTCGTTTTTGGAGTACCATTCCAATTAATAAAATTTCAGATAATTTACAAAAACAAAATCTTTCCTGTTTTTTTTCTTTTTTCAAAATAAAATTTTTTCTAACCAAAAACTATTCCCTTATATTTTTAATTAATTTTTTCAATTTGCAAATTTGTGATTAATTATCATTTTATTTATAGGGGTTTTTATATCCCGTTAACTATATTAATAAAGCTAGTTTACCACATCTCTGTAATTTTTATATGGGTCAATTCAGATATGTTGAAAATATAAAGCACCCAAAAATATTATTAAAAACAGAAGAAGTTTTCTTGGTAATATTAGTCGGGGAGTCTGACGTTGTCTATTTTGGGTACTCTCTTTAAACTGCTCTAAAAAACTTTTTTTAGTTTAATATTTGGGTGATTTTTTTTTATTTTTTTTTTTCCTTTTGGGGTTTTTTTTTTTCAACATATTTTAATTATTTTTTAATTAGGGCCAAAATATTTTTCGGGAAGTGTTTTCTAACCCTGTCCATTCTATTAATATGCATGTCCCCATTTTTAAAATTGTGGCAACGGAAAAAAAGTAGGGCTCCTTTTCAAAAGCAATTTTTTTAAAAGGGTATTTATATTTTTTTGACTTTAATTCCCCCCGCTTCCTTAATAGGAAAAAAACCATTTTTTTACGGGAAAGTTTTTTCAGAAAGGGGCCCATAATGGTTTTTCCCCAACCTTCCCCACATTTTTGGCTTTTAAAATTTGTGCTCAAAACCTTTTTTTTTCTAACAATTTAATTTACACTTTTAAATGGGTCACTAATCTCTGAATTCATTTACTGGTATATCAATTTATTAATTTTGAATTTTTCAACTTGTATTTCAAGGATCTATGATGAATCCTTTTATATGTGAAATTAGAATATAAATGAGATAATGAGGTAAATCCTAATAATATTTTTCAAATTTTCTTGCCTTTTTTTTTTCGATGACTTTATGACTGTCTTATTTTTTTTAAATAATTTTTTATTTTCTTGAAACCATAAGCTTTTTTGACCAACCCGCTCAGACTTTTAAAAAACCACAATTGGGACACGAAGCGCGTGTCGCCTTAGAAAGGGAAAAAGGGGGGCCGTTTTTACAAAATCTCTGGTTTTCGGCATTTTAAATCATAATTAAAGGGAATGCCTACTTATTCATACTGGGATTTTCTGTACCTGCGATTTTGAGGTTTCCCTAAGCTTGTTAATAAACTGCTACGTCCTGACTCATTATGTCTGCTCGATTGTTAAACTATTTTCCCATTTTACTATCCATGAACCTCTGTTTTTTTTGTCATTTTGGTGACACTGCTAACGCTGACATTGATAGTTTGAATATATGTGAAGTCTAACAAAGCATTCAAAAGTACATTGATAGATGGAGAGGGTGGTTCTCTGCCATTTTTGTTTAGCTTGTGGGGTGTAATTCCATTTGTGCATTTTTATTTAAAAAGGGATATTTAAAACAACCAATTATTTTAATTTAAACCAGTTTTATCTATTTTAGGATAAAAGGCATTTAGGAACCTCTCTCTTTTTTTTTATTACTTTTTTTTGATCTACGGTGACTAACAATATTTTTTCCAAAAGAAAAGCAAATAACAATTCTTGTCTCTGGGGAACACAAAATGGGGAGTGGTAGAAATAATATTAATATTTTATTTATAATTTTGTATATCAATATTATTACATTGACAAATTACAATATTAATATTTATTATATTTATTATTAATATATAAATATTATTTATATATATTATATAATTAATTAATATAATGCTTTCATGAGTATATTCTCTATAAGAATATTTATTTTTATTTACATTTTTAACTGAAAGTCTTTTTGAAAAACAATATTTTTTAAAATTTAACAGTTATCTTATAGAAACAAACCAGTAAACATCATTTTTTAAAGATATCTACAATTCTTAACAAAATACTCAATTAGAAAAAAAAAATAAACATAAATTTGTCTGGAAAAAAAAGAAAAACTGGGGAAATTATTATTTTAATATTAAGTAATATAAATTAATATTATATATTATAATTATAATATATTTATATATAATATTTAATAGAAGATTTATTATATATATTAATTTAGATTATTATATATATATATAATATTATTATTTATAATATATAATTAAATTAATATTATATTTTTAATGAAATAAATTTTTATTATGATTGATTATTTTATTAAGTGAAAATTTTAAAAAAAAAAAAATAAAATAAAAAAATTTTGTCACAAAGGTTGAATCTAATATGAATAAGCTATGATAAATGGCGTGAATACACCTTTTTTTATTATATATATTTATTGGAATTTAATTAAAATGGTTCCTAAGGGGACAAAGCTCTTCTGCGTGGAAAAATGGCGAGGAAAAGGGGTGGGGGGGGGTGGAGTTTCTAATAAATAATAATATTAATTTATATGATTTATAACATTTTATTATATTTGATATAAATTTTTTCAATTTTATCTACATATATATTAATTATAATAATTTATAATATAAAAATATAATAAATATAAAAATAAATATTTTATTATTCAATATATATATATATTATGTGTATAATATATGATGTTCTATGTACAGATCAGACATCCTCCAATACATAAAATATATATATAATAACTTATAATTTTTATTTTATTTAGTATTATCGTTATGATAGATGATTAATTTTAAACTTATTATAATATTTTTTATATAATTTTAGAGTATATATTAAGTTTTAGTTATTATTATATTTATTAGATATATTGCTTGCTTAAATGTAAATATAATATATATAATAAATAATTCTTTGGTATTAATTATTATTATTATTATTTTCATATAAAGTTAATTTTTTAATTTTAATTATAGTCACCATGAATAATAATTTACTAATTAATGTATATATTAGTTGTACATATTTATCTAGTACGATGAGATATATTTATCTTTAATATATAATATCATAATTAACTATAAATTAATTATTTAATTATATTAATATATCTCTCGAGATTTGAATTATTTTTTTTCCAATTACGTCGTGGAAATGGTTTTTATTTTTTTTTGACACAGTGTATTATACATACTTCATATATTACTTATCACATGATATCAGTTATATAAATTTTTTTTATATTATGATTCTATTATAATATTTTATTAAAAAAAATCATTTTTATTATCAATATAAATGATACAATATTTCAATATTATTTTTCAATATATAATATATAATTAACTATATTATATTTATTATGGTATACTTACTCAACTATAATACTCTATTATATATATTTATATTAGATTTTTAATATTAAAAATTAATATGGTTATTTATAAAAATTCAAGTAATTTCCTTTTCATTTAAAATTTATTCCAAAAATAAATAAACCACCTTACACAAATAACTCCTAAAAGATTCCCCAAACGTTAGATAAATGGGAGAAATTCTCACTAAGGGGGGAATGTGGAGTTAAGTCTTTCTCTCATTTCCCAATTTTAAAAGGATATTTATATTAGCTTAACCATATTATATTAGGTTATTAATTATAATTAGTACTCATTATATATATTATATTTAATATATTAATATTATATTTAATATATTTATTTATTATATATATACTTTTATAGAATTAATACATTATCTTATTTATATACAATATTATATATCACTCAATTTTAACACTACGTAGATTTGTTTGTTCATTCTTTTATTATAATATAATAATTTATACTTTTTAGTACGTTCTTGAGTAAGAATAGACAAGATTGTTTTGACTTGAATATCATTTATACTTTTTTTTTTAATTATTAATATACCTACAAGATGGAACCGCAGTATGCATTTGTTGTTTTTTATACTAATACGTTGTACTATATTATATTCATATTAAAATTACTAATTATATATTAGTAACCTATACTATACTCTCTCTACCTAATTATATTATTATAATATATATATATATTATCTTATGTAATTTATTCATATAATCATTTCCAACAAACATCTGCTCCAGTTAAATTACATGGAGAAACACTTAATAATTACTCTAATTCTATTTTTTCTCCATTACTTTGCCGGGAGTGCTGGAAGCTGGCGGGTCGCATCGCTTATTCTTATTTTTTTATGAGCGCTCTTTTTTATTCGAAACTTTCCCATTTATTTATTTCCTTAAATATTTAACCCCCCAAAATTAATTTTTCGGTCTTCGGAGGCTTTTTTTTCCGTTTCTGGGCTCTAAAGCCCCCTCAAAAAAAAGAAAAAAAAAATTCGGGCTTGTTTTTTTCCGGGCTTTTATGGTCCAGGCTTCTCCGGCCTTTATCCGGGTGCGCTTCCAAAGCATTTTCCCGGGGACCTTACCCGGGGGCATATCAATGAGGTACTCTTGCGAAAAATTTAAAAATGAAAGTCAAATAAGAAAACAGGAATCAATTATAGGGGGGGAATTACTCCTGAAAGACATTCCTATCAGGGGAAACAAATAAAAATATTGTACAAGTTGTTTATGCCAGGATGGGGGACTCTCCCTATAAGTTTAAAGTTTTTTGAAGCTTCATTCATTAAATTTTTAAATTTAAACCAATATCTATCCTAAATTTTCTTTTTGGAGCAAGGTATTTACCAGTAATAAAAAATAATATTTATAACTTTAAAAAAAAAACCAAATATTATACCGAAAAGACAAAACATAGGAATAAACTTTTTTTCATGGGGTGCGAAAAATTATATTTTCCAGGGGGACAAAAAAAACAATGTTAAAAAATTTTAAAAAACGAGGGCATGGGAGGATTTGGATTTATGGGGAGAAATTAATGTGGAGAGATGATTAATATAAAGACAATTTTACCTTATTTGAGGGGGACGAGCATGGTGAAAGTAATCTAAAGGAATATTCTATCGGGAAGTTTCCTTCCTTGTATTTGGCTAAAGGACAAAAAGGAGAGGGGGGAGACAATTTCTTTTCCAAGATATGATATAAAAAAAAAAAAAAAAAAAAAAAAATATATAAAAAAAAAAAAAAAAAAAACATAAAACTCTATTTAATTATAGGTTAATGTCAAGATCACTGTTAGAATTCTGCTTCATAAATTAAAATTCACATTTTTTTTATTACAGAAAAAAAAAAAAAGAGGAAAAAACAAGAGAATTTTGGGGGGTAAATGTTCTTAATATTAAGGAGTGGAAAATTTTTTTTCCATATTTTAATTTTTCTCAATAAAAAGAAATTATTTTAAAACTTGACAAAAAAACATAAAACCAAACATAATTTTATTGAATATGTTTCCATTAAAAACTCCATAAACGGTTTTTTTTAATAAAAATTCTCTTTTGAAATTTTAGTTTATTTTGTTTTGATTTTCTTTCCCTAACAGAATGAATGCTCAGATTTGAGGAGATTAAGTATTAACGATGCACAATTAAGCCAACCCGGCATATTATACATGATTATAGATAAGACTTTGATTAAAAATATTAGTGATTTAACTCATTTATACATACTATAAATTATTAATTTCAATTATTGAATATATTATTCTCTATTAATAATTAATATATTTATGTAATATCTTATATATACTCGGTGTGATATACTCAAGATGTTAACTGTTAACATAGTTTTATATTTATGATTTTTATCATTATGATTGATAATTCTATAATATATACACTATATATAACATAAAATGATGCTGTCATCTTGATTAATTATTATAATACTGACCTTAAAGGTGTGGAATACTTTATTATAATCTTAGTAGGTATATTTAAAATTTTATTTAATTTATATATATGTTAAGAGGATTTAAAAATATTATTTATTATTACTATTTGATTCCATTTTATTTCAGATGATGAGGATATTGTTCTTATTTATATATATGCTTTGTACTTTTATAAGTGAGGATTATTTTATATATACCAAAAAAAAAATTTATCTTTAAAAAAGGTACTGTATCTTGTTTTGAGTGATTCCAGCAGCATACATTTTAAACTTTTAATTATCACAAATAAATATTTGCCATGTATTTGTGCATTCAATATTGTATCCTTTTTGGCATTATTATTAATGCGAAATTTTTAAAAAAAATTGTAAAAAAAACAACTTAAAATTTGCTAAATAACGTTAAAATTTTTAAATTTGTTTAAAGAAAAAGGGATCATACTTTTAACTAAAGATTTTAAAATTACGAAAAAATTAAAATACATTTTACTGTCTTTACTAATAAAAATATTTAAAAGAACATAAAATACTTAAAAAACAAAGAAAAAGGAGAATAAAAAAAATTAAACTTAGACACCCAATATCATTATATTCAAACTTTAACACATTGGTAATCTATTCCATCTATGATTTTTGACTTTGTTCTTTCTCACAAAAATGTAAGTTTGACAAAAAAAAAACCTCTTTAAAAAAACTGACGAGAATTTTATGAAAATTTACATATTTAATTTTGTTCTTAATGAACTATTGGTTCTTTTCATTGTCAGTATATTATGATTTATAAATTAATTTTGAATTTGAAAAAGCTATATAATATTTTTAAAAAATAAAATATGAATAAGAGCAAAAAAGAAAACAACAACTTATCTCCACTTCAGCACTTTACCTTAAATACAAAATGAAAGAGAATATGAATTTTGTGAATAAAAGACTTAGGAATTCACAACAAAAGATAGAAACAAAATAATTTTTATATAGCATTACAAATTTGCTCTTCCTATTAACAAGTTTTTTTCTAATAGAAAATGTCCGGCCTTACAAGATTCCACTTATAAGAAAAACCTAAACTTTTTTATTATTTTTACAAAGGGGGGGACAAAAAAGAATTTGCGATGCTGTAAATAAAGAGGGGAAGTGTTTTTTTTTCCCTTTAGCTATGGGATCAACATCCATAAATCAGCAATTGCTATAATGAGCTTAGAAAAAGCCAGAGGCATTATTCTATTATGCCAAAGTAAACTTTTTTGGCGGGAAACACTTTCCAATGTGAAACGCTTTTTTTTTAAACTTTAACAATTTAAGATTTTCATTTAAGTCTGATAAAAATTAAAAATTTACACAAAACGGGACAAAAAATTCAGAATTCGGTTATTAACCGCCTCCAAGTGAGGGCATTTTATTGGGGGTTCCTTAAAAGGAAAAAGGCTTTACCCACATTGCTTTAAAAAAAAAGCGGGATCCTTAAAAAAATCCAAAAAAAAATTTTTAATATTTTTAAATAAACAAACAAATAAACAAGAAAAGAAAATTGTCTTTCTCCCCAAGATTAGTAACCCCTTCGGAAATTTTTATTCTCAGTTTAAAAGAAAAACACCCAGGAATTTATTGTTTACCAAGAAAATTAGGGCGCAAAAAAAAAGAGGGGGGAGGGGAAAATCGTAAAAAAATAAGCCCCACATTTTGTGCGCGAACATGTAATTGGCAATGACTGTTCGCTTGTCGTTACAGGGGGGGAGGCGGTTGAGGGGAAGACATTATAAGACCGGACACAAAAGAGGGAGGGGAAACAATTTATTAAGAAAGCAAATCTTATACTAGAATCAAATGAGTACAAAGAAGAATATTTATATGGAATATAATTTCTAACTTATCTAAGAAAAATAATTCTCTAAAATAATAATAATTTTTACTAAGCATTAATGGAAACCGTGTCTCTTTTGAAAAAAAAATAAACGAAAATAAAATTCGATTCTTTTTTTGGGCAAGTTGGGAAAAAACGTTTTTCTTAATTTATTTCCGTTAAAGAATTTTTCGCTATTAAGAATATTTTATTTTGGTGTATATATATATGGGGAAATAAAAACGGCTTTTAATAAATAAACATAGAAAATCACATTTTAAGTGTATTTTTTTATAAATCACATATTATATATTATAATGTTAATAAATAATATAATTCATATATATATTAATATAAGATTATTAATATATTGTTAATAGTACAATATAATATTTAATATTAGTTATTATAATGTTATATTTTATGATATATATAATATGAGATTTTTAGATTATTAATATTATATATATATAATAAGTAAATATAATTTATATATATATATTTATATATTATAGATAATATATTATATAAGGGAAAAAAATATTTTAAAAAAAAAGATACGGGGGGCGAAATTCACCCAAAGTTATTGTTTCGTTACAAATCAGGGATTTTTTTTAAAAAAAAAAAAGATAACAAAAAACACCCAATTATAAAACTTTTCAAAATTAGCTTTTGAAACTGTCTTGGCAAAAGCCATGTTCTTTATATTTTAATTTTAAATGTTGTATAGTGAAGTAATTACTTTAAAATAATGTTTATTTTTTTAAAATCTTTCATCAAAATTTTTCAAAAATTTAAAAATTTTTACCGTAAAAAAAAATCGTCTTTACCTGTCGATCAGTTATTTTTCTGGGAAAAACTTGTCATTTGTTGACAGTTAGCTTATTTGCAACAAGATTTTAGATTTCTTGCTCCAGTTTTTATAAAAAAAATACCATTATTTTTAAGGGGGGGGCATGGTTTTGTTAAAAAACAACCAAATATAAAAAAAAAAAAAATTATTTTTGCCGTGCTTAAGTATTTAATGAAAATAAAAGTTTAATATTAAGTTTAATAAAAGAAAAAGATTCGTTATTACATAATAACAAAGATAAAACAAAATAAAAACAAAAAAAAAAAAAAAAAAAAAAAAATCTAAAATGTAAATTAAAAAATATAAATCTTATATTGAAAAACATTATAAGCAACTCTCACCAACATGTTTAAAAGAGGGATTACAAAAAAATTGGTGGGGAATTAGAAAAGGGCGTCCGAAAAAATTTTATTGTTTCCAAGGAACTACGGTCTGAATAGGTCTGAGTAAGCCTTATTTTTTTTTTCATTTCCCCCATTTTTCAAAGGTTCCCCGGGGAAATAAAACCCTCAGGAAAAAAACGAGGGGGTTTTTTTTTTTTCCTATTATGAATGAAACTAGTCTTTCTTTGAAGGTTTTTTCTTATATTAAATTTTGTGAAAACAAAAAATAAAAAGGTAGGTTTTTATGAGTTTATTTGTTAAATAGTAAAAATTATTTTTTTTTCCAAAAAAGGGTATGTTGATGTAAAAACAGAGTTTTGTTTTTGGCACAAAAAACCCAGTTTGTTTTTTTGATTAAAAAAAAAAAAAAAATTAACAAAATTACCAATTGTAAAAAAAACAAAATAAACTTTTTTACTTTAATAGTTTAATTTTTATTAGAAATATTTTAACATAAATAAAAATAAAAAAAAATAAAAAAGTTTCTTTAAAAAAAACCAAAAATAATTAATTTTTCCACAGAATAAGGTTAAGACGAGACTTATGGGGGGAATTAAATGTTTACTATGCCAATTTTGTAATTGAAAATTAGTGATGAAATAAAAAAAAAAAAAAGAAATTTTTAAATCATTTCTCAAAATTATGGAAAAAGTTCCGGATTTTTTTACCGAAATATATATAAATATCAATTTTAATTTATATAAGGGTTAATTATTTACTGTTTCTATTTTATGTTTACTAATTAGGGTAATAAATAAATAATATATAATTTATTTATATATATATTATTAATATATTATTTAATATAAATATTATGATTTAATAGATATGTTATATATAAATATTAATTTATGTTTAATTATTTTAAAGTATTATTTCTATACATTTTATTTAATATTATGAGTATTTTTCATAAATAACATGATAATTTTGTATATATATATTATAAAAGATTTTAGGAAAATTTGGACAAATGTTTTAAAGAAAAAAAAAAAGAATAATTTAGAAGTGGATTTCATCTGTTCCTGAAGTTTACTGATATTTTATTGAATTCATTTGTACCGCAAAAATGTGTTAAAATGTAATATAATATTTTATGATTTGTTAAAAAGAAAAAATTGCTCATGTCTTTTTGAATTCTGTAATAAAAAGAGAAAGAAAAATTGTTTCATGAAACACGCTTGTATATTCATAATAAACCCAGTGACCTCATATTATAATGTAACTTTGGCCGCACTCCTACCGCGCCAATAGGAACTTTGTGAAAGGTGTTTCTTCTTCCATTGGGTAAAACAAAAAAAAAGGATTAAAGGGAAGAAAAAATTATTTTTCCAGACTTTAAAAATAAAGCCCACGGGGCTCATATTTATTATAAAGGGATTTAATTTGAGGTGTTGTTTTATCCTCAAAATCCCATATAAAAAGAAACATTTGGGGAGATCTCAAATTCAAAGTTTGTTCATTATTTTTTATAATGTATTGTTATATCTCATAGCTGAAGGATAGTTGGGCTATTTGATTTTCCTTCGGGAGAAACATCGAAACGTTCATTAATTTGTAGACAAAAGTAACGAAATTTTATTATATAATATATATATATAAGTATTATAATAATTATATATATATTATTAATAGATAATTTTATTATAAAAAAATATATATAATTAGTAATTATTAAATATATAATTATATATATTTTATATATATATATATGAATATTATTAATATATATTAGTATTAATTAGGTATTATTTTATTATTATGATATATATTATTTAATATAAAATTTGTGTATTATATTTATCAATTTTTTTAAATATTTATTAAAATGTTTTTAGAAATTAAAAGTTTTTACAGGGTCAGGAACAAGAGAAAATACAAAAGAGAAGAAACATTTGGAATGAGGTAGTCCAACTCTATACCAAAAAGCCAAATGTATCAGCTAGATAAAACCCCCCCCAATTGGGGAATTACCAAAAAAAACCATCTATTTTTTCTGTATTAAAATTATTTATTCAGTTTAAAATATAATATAATTATTAACATATAAATATATTAAGTATAAATATTATATATATTTATAATTATATTATTTTTATATATTATTATATGATAAGTAATGTTAAGTTTATGTATATTAAATAGTAATAATAGTATAACAAGTTATATTACTAGTATTGTTATAGAGTGTATTATTTTAATGATTTAATATTTTATTAGATATTAATGTTATTTAATTATGATGATAGATTATTCAGCTAGTGATAATTTATAATACAGTTCATAGTATGATATTTTGATGTATATATATATATTTAGTGATATTATATAAAGTATGTATTATATATATATAAAAGGTTGTATTTAATTATAATATATATTATTATTAAAAATTATGTAATTATGTATTATATTTTAATTATTAATATATAATATAATAATATTATATTAATTTTTTATATATATATTTATTATATATATTATTTTATTATATCATATAATTAGTAAATATTAATTATATATATATTTATTATATAAAAATATTATATATATATATATTATTTACTCTATTTTAATTTAATGGGGCCGCCAAAACTTAAATTTAATTTTTTATTATATTAATTATTTATGTTTTATTAAATTATTTAGTGTATTATTATTATTATTAATTATTATTTGTTTTTTAACTATTATTTTATTATTTTATTTATGTTTAATTATTATTTTTATTTTTATTATTATTTAATTATTTTTTTTATTAATTAATTATTTATTATTTTAAGTTTTAATTAATTAATTATTTATTATTATTATTTATTTTTATTTATTATTTTATTTAGTTTAATTATTATTTTATTTAGATTTGATTATTCATTATTATTTTATTATTTAAATTCAAAGAATGTTTTGCCAATTCCTTCTTTAATTGTCAACTTTTGTTTGTCCAGTGAGACTGCAGACTGGCGGCGAGGGGGGACGCATGGAAAAAAAAAAGACTTTAAAAAGAATGCGCTTGTTATACAGGCTATCCGTAATAAAGGGACTTCCCATTCCTGATTTTATTATATTTCCTTGGTTTCCTTTTACTTTAGAAACTTAGTAGCCGGGTGTTGAAAATTGCTGCGTTCAGGTTTTGGCTTGGAGGGGGGGGGGGGAAAGGGTTTTAGTTAGTTTTCAAACCATTTTGTATACTTTTAACCCAGCGCTATTAGCTTAGGGTAAAAGTTGGGGCCTGATTTAATTTTTTTTGGTTGGTCTTTTCTGTTTAATAAATTTAAAAAACTTTTCCGGTTGCCAAAAAAGGGGGACCATTTAAAAAACTTTTTCTTTTTTAAGTTATTTTTGGTATTTTTGGAACGACCCGGTGGTTGCACCATAATTTTTACTCAAAGGTTTGATCTCATTTTTGAACTCGAAAAGGAAAAAGTTCGTGGAAAAAAAAAACCCTTTTTATGGGGGGGAAGGAGTGCGCAAAAGTGATTTTGGAAAAAGGTTGACTTAAAAGTAAATTTAATTAATAAAAAGCGCCGTGCTCATTGTTGTAGTATTGCTATGGGAGAGTAGGTTTTTAAGATGAAATTTATTTTTTCTCCAAAAACTTGGTTAAAAAAGGGAAAAGTAAGTGGCTTTCGGAAAAAGTTTTTTGGAATATATACATAAAGATTATAAATGGAACAAAGATTTATTAAATATTAATAAAAAAGGAACAAAAATACTGTAAAAAAAAGGGATAAGTGATTGAGATGGTTATTATTAATGGTTTTTGGGGAAAAAAACAGGCCATCATCCTCGGGGGACTTTTTAAGGGAAAAATCTCCCAAAGTGTAGAAAGGAAAAATTCCTTAAGGAAGTTTGAGTTTTCACAGCATTTTTTACCTAAGATCAAAAAAAGAAAAAAAAGAAAACAAACGCCCAAAAAAAAAAACCACGGCTTCGGGGGACTTGAATCTAATTTTTACCCCAAAACTCAATATTCTCCAGGTTGGCGAAAATAATATTTATTTTTTTAGTTTTAATTTAATTAAAAACTAAAAAAGGGGACAGTAAAAGCAGTTTTTTGAGATGGTAAGGGGAGAAGACCGAAAAAAGGAGGAGGGGGAGGGGTGGGGAATTATTTTTACAAGAGGAAATTACCAAAAAAAAAAAAACGGTTTCATATAAAAAAATTATACAAGTTTAAAAGAAATTAGTGGAAAAAATAAATTAACTCTAAAATTTAAAAAATTATTTCAATTTTTTTCTCCCAAAATGATTTACGGAGACTGAATCTTAACTGAATTTCGAGTCTATTGAAAGTTAGTTTGGAAGCGATGTCACAAAAAATAAAAGGAAAAAAAGGTTTAAAATGAAACAAATTTTCAAAAACATTTTTACATTGTGGGTGAGGGCGAGAGGGGGGGGGGGGGGACGTTTGAAGTCCCGTGCTTCTTATAATTTCTCAATAAAAACATTAAAAAAAAAAAAATAACTTTTGCTTTAAAATAGAACTTTCACCAAACGGGAACTGCATTTCATCTCCAATAATTATATATTATTATTTAAAGTGGTTATTTATTTTTAATTAAAATATAGGTTTTTATATTATCTTAGGTATATTTATATTATTATAATATAATATAAATTATATAATTTAAAAATATTATAATATTAAATATATTTATTATATATATTATATTTACGGTGATAAGATTCCATGAATATAAATTATTATAATGTTTAATATATTATTAATATATATTATATTATTAATTATATTATATTATATTTATATTAATATATTATATATAAATTAATTATTTAATTCCATGATTCATATACATATTGATATATAATGTTTTAATATATTGGACTTTAGAGCTAAGACTATATACATTAATATTATCTATAAAATATATTAATAAATCATGTTTATTGTTTATTCGTAAAATTTAGAAGAAATATATAAAAAATATATATATAAAATATTAATATATTATATATATATTTTTAAAATATTATTTTATAATATTTATATATATATAATCTAATTATATTTATTATATTTTTTAGGATATTTTATTTATTATATTATATTATAATATATTTTATATATTATTATTATTTTATTTTTATATTAAATTATAATTTAATATTATATTTATATATTATATTATATATATATTATATTATTATTTTATTATTTTATTAAAATTTTATTTAATTATTATATATTATATTTTTTAAAAAATTTAAATTTTTATAAAATTATATATTAAAAAAACCCACGGAGAGAGAAATTTTTGCGAAAAAACAAAAATTAATTGCGTTGTTCAAACTGACAGGAAAAAAAATCTTGCCCCCCAAAAAAAAAGGGGGTCTTACACTTGTAGGAGGGGCAATTTGGTTTTTCCGAATGCTATTGGAAAAAAAGGAAACAAAAGGGAAAATTTTTAAAAAACCCTTTTGGTTTTTTCCAGGGTTTCTTCCGAGAACCCTTTAAGGGAGTTTTTGTTTCACGGGGGAAAGGGGTTTATTAGGTGGGGGGATCGTGTTTTTTTGCTTTGGCGGGCCAGCCAAAAGAGACCCCTTTTTACGGGGGAAAACCCTTCGCAGAAACAAAAAAAATAAAAAAAATTAATGTTTTTCCTAAATTTTGGGGCTTACGAGGTCTTAAGAAACATTCAAAAATTGTACATGAAATAAAAATTCCAGAATTCTATTTTTTGGGAATTTTTCAAATTTTAATTAAAGAATTATTAATAAAGAAAAAAACCTTTTTTTAAAAAAAATTTTTGGTATTTTTTATAAAAAAAGTGGTTCAAAAAAATAATTACTATTCCCAATATACAAAAAAAAATAACTGATTTTGGGGTGAAGTGTTGGCGTGAAGATTTATTTAACTCTTTTCCAGATTAAAAAAAAATAGCAATTTTTCTTTGTGTTGAAAAATATTTTGTTTAAATTAAAAAATAAAAAAATATTATTATTCATGGGAATATTTTTAAAAAAAAAAATTTCATTTTTAAGATTTTCCAACTATTCATCACCATTTGGTAAACTTTATTATTTTATTTGAAAATATGATTATTTATATTTATATAATTATATTTATTATAGGTATTATAAAGGATTAATTAATATATTTTTTAATATGATGTATATATAATATATTTATATTATTTTATAATATTTTTTTATAATTAAATATTATAGAATTATTTTTTTTTTAATAATAACAAATAATTAATTGAAGATAATAAAAATTATATTTATATTAAATAGATTTATAAATATACTAAATAATTATTTTTAATATTCTTATATATATATGAATTATATTTTACATTTTAATTATATAAAGATCATTTAATATTTATTTTATATATTAATATATATTATATTTATATTTACTTTTATTAGTATAATTATATAAATATAATATTTTATTTTTTGTTATTAATAGCAAGATTTTAGATGGACAAAGCACATTGTCAGAGACATTAAAATTATTTATTTATATAAATTGATTTTTTATTTATTTTTATGCTAATCTTATAGGCCATAGGCCTAATATTTGGCATTTGGAGTTTTGAATGCTGGAAAACTTAATAAAATCGAAAAGAATTTTTCAAAGGATAGGGAAGTTAATTTCAAAAATTTTTTACAATATATTTTTTTTTTTTTTTTTTTTGGGGCAAAAGGTTGGGAATCACTCCAAGAAAAAAAAAAAAAAAAGTACATCTAAAAATTTAATTTTGTAAGGTTTCTCTTTCCCGTGCTTACCAAATTTGATTTCGTTCAGTTTTTTTGGAAACCTTAAAAAGAAAATGCAACATGTTACAGGTGTTTAAGCTTTCATATAACATGCTTTTCCTTTTTTCCATGGGATTTTTTTTTTCGGTTTTTGTGACTTTAAAGAATTAAAAAAAAAAAAACGTTGTTTTATTCCTTAAAGAGAGTATCCAGCTGGTATTTTTTTTTCAAGGGAATAAGCCGTGGGACCGATTTTTCCTGACGTCTTTTTTAGCAATTTCCCAATAAGGTTTCTAGGGTCTTTATTCTTTGAAAAAAAAAAAACAAAGGGGAGGGGCGGGAACTTCCCAGACTATTTGCCTATTTAAAAGTGGGGGGGGGCTTGAACAGAAAGTCAAAAAAACCAAAAAAAGTTTATTTAAATTTACCGGACCCAACTAATATTTTGTTGCTTGTTTTACTATTGTGAGAAAATTTTTGTGTTTAAGAAGCCGGGGGCCCCTTTCATTCATTTGTTGATGTTTTATGTCTCAGATTTGGAATTCAGCTTATAGTTTTTTCATTAATTTTTGGTGTAATCAAAAAAGTGGGAAGGTCCTCTATAGTCAAATCATCTTTTATAAAAATAGAAAAAAAGATGCTTTTACAAAAACCATAGTTTTAATAGAAAAAAAAATATTTGGATTTTGAACCAAATTGGGAGTCAGAAGATAACAAATTCTAGGTATAAGTTTGTTTCATCAAACTTTGGGTTTTTTTAATTTTCCATTAAAGAATTATTTCGGGGTTTTATATTAAAATTATTTGGGGGTTGTTTGTATCAAACTATCTTTTTTTTCTCTTAGTCTTTAATTGGTGCTTTATTGTGGCTGAAATCGGAAAAAATATAGTTATCGAATCCGATTCGCTAAAAATATTTCTTATATTTATAGTTTATAATATTAAATTTTAGTATAATATTAAGTATGATATGATATACTTTATTATTAATTATATTATATAATATTATATTATTTATATAAAATATAATTATATATATATATATAATAGTTTAGTTTTTTAATAATATAGATAAATAATAATTATAATTTATATGTGTAATTTATATTATACTAAGATAAATACTTATAGTCTCTATCCATATAGATAGACTTCTTTTCACTTATTTTATAAGTTAGGTTAAAATATTATTAATTATAAAGTTTGTATAGACGTTATATATTGTTAGATATAGTTATATAATAAATATTTGAAAGATACACCCTTACTAGTATAATAGTGGATATGGTTTCCAAATAATATCTTAGCTATAATCTCTTTTATCATGTTTTTCATTTGCAAACAAAAGCACTTTTACTTTTTATCGAAACATCACCCACCCGAATACAGAAGTTTAAGTCAAGATTGCGCCAAAGGAAAATTTACTTCAAAAGAATAAAGAAAACTTTTTATATTAAGAATTAGAACACTTTGGTGATTATTTGTTACAATAATTCCAACTAGAAACATTCTTGGAAAATTTTTCTTTTATATATTTTTGAAATGAAAGAACAAAGTTTGAAATTCAGGCCATGAAGATATTTTTTTTGAAGAAAATTTACTTACTTCTTCAAAATAACCAAAATTTTTTTTAAAAAAAATATATTTGGTTTATTTTCAAAAGAGAATTTCAAAAATTTCCCCCTTTTTAACAAAGTCTTTCTATTAAAAAAAAAAAAATTATTAATATTTTTTTATTATTTTCTTTCACATAATATTATGGTTATTTATCTTAAGTGTTTGGGAGAAACCGGTGCGGGGTTCCCTTAGGAAAGCATAAGGAGGGTCGATTCTCAAGGGCTCGAATTCGGAAAAGGACAAATGCCCAACCCAAATTTTTGGGGGGAAATCAAGATGAGAATCTGGAAAGTTTGGTAGGATTATTTTACTGTTAAAAAGTAGTTACATTTTATATAATTTCTCCAAAAAAAAATTTTTAATTTAGTAAAAATTTCATAATGAGATCAAAATAAAATATAAATAATACAAAATAAAAATAAAAATTTTAATTTAATATATTATACTTTAATTTCACAAAGAATTAATAATTTCACAACCTAATTTAAGTACACTTAATAATTAAAATTTGCTCCCATTTGATTTTGTAGTTTGAAATAAAAAACAATTTATACTTTATTTTAATACACTTATTTTAAAAAAATTATCAAATTTTTAATAGCTCTAAGTAATCTATAGTAATAATTAATTAAAACGATAATTATAGTCTCTGGTACTATAGACCACGGTCCCGAAAAAAAACTAATAAACTTGACCAAATAATCAGTCCAAATGGTTAACAAGATATCAAAAAATATTCGTGGAAATATTATCCCAAATGAATCTTTATAGTTTCCGAAAACTCCTTGGACATAAAAAAATCCAAGTTTGGGCGGGGGGTTGGGGGAAACTTCTAGGTATATTATTATTTTTAAGGTCTATTTATATAATGGAGGGGAAGATGTATGGATCCAGATGGAAGTCAAACGTATTTATAAGTCGAGGAGATCTTGGACTTAACAATTAAAAGGCCAATTAGTTGGGATTTTTCCAAATGTCGCCCCACTTTGGAAAAAAAATTTTTTTTTTTCCGGGCGAAAGGCAAAAAAAAAAAAAAAAAAAAGGTTGCCAAAAGTTAAAAAAAGTTGTTATTTTTTTTTTTACGTTTTGTTTATTATATTATATAATATTATATTATATATATATAAATTTAATTTATAATAAATTTTTAAATTATAATTTTATTTTTTTTTATAATTTATTCTATTCTCTTTTTTCATTTTATTATTATTTTTAAATTTACAAATTAATAATTAATGTTAAATTAAAATATTATATATTTTAAATTATTTTCCCCAAAATTTACTCCCTCTATCATCCTTTTCCCTTTTTTTTTTTATTTTTCCAAGATTTTATTGTGTCGAGGTCCTTTTTTTTTTTTTTTGGGGCCGTTTAAAAACCATTTTTTTACCAATGGGGGGAAAACAGGAAAGTGGTTTTTTTTTAAGGAATTTATTTTTTTTCCCCTTAAAATCCCCCTTTTTTAACCCAAATTCCCCTTTATTACCCTTAAAGTGAAGAAAGGCTCCGTTTTTTTGCAGTCAGGAAAAAAAAAAAAAAAAAAAAAATTTCCCCAACCCCTTTTGCGGGACCATGTGGGGGGGGGGGACCCCCCGCATTGTTAAGTTCTTTATTTGTGGGTAAATTGTTGCTGATTTTTTTGTGGGGGGTTTTTTTTCTTTTTGTTTTGGTCGAAAAGCCCACCAAAAAACCCAAAAAAAAAATTTTTTCTTCCTCAACCCAAAAAAAACCTTTCAAAAAGCCATTTCCACTTTCCTTGTTATTTGCAACCAAAATTTTTTTTTTTTTCTTTCCCCGGGGCAATTGCTGTCAAAACTCACAATTTTCCTCTTTTTCCTTTTCAGGCATTTTTCTTTTTTTACTTTTATTTCATCCAACCTTTTTTTTTTCTTCAAGGGGGTTCCCTCTTTTCAGGCCGGAAAATCGGGAATTTTCCCCAGGCCCCCAAACCCCCCCCCACCTCCGCCAACCTTTTACCATCCGCTTAAAACTTAAACCGACTATTTTTCATTACCGATCCCTTTTCCAAACATTTGACCCAAAAAAACCCATGGGCCAAAACGTTTACCTTTTTTCATTTTATTTTCTTTTTCCTTTTTTTTCCAATTTTACCGTTTTTCATTTTTCTCATTGCATAACCAAAAAACTTCTTCTTTTAAATAAGTTTTTCATTTTTTTTCCCTTCATTTTATTTTTCCAATTTTTTCTTCCTTCACAGAACCAAAAAAAAAACCCCCCAAACCCCCTAAGAATTTGGTGGCATCTTTGGAAACCCCAAGAAGTGTTATTTCCTTCTTGGAAGGCTTTAACCTCTTATTTAGGAAGGGGAACTCCTCAAAGTAACACCAACTATTTTAAAAACAATTTTAAGCCCACCAGCCTTTTTCAAACATTTTTTACCCTTTTTTTTTCATTATTTAAAGGGGGGGACCCCCTAGCCCGGCAACTTTAAGGGAGTAAATTTTTTTCCAAAATCCACATCAAACGATTTAAATTTTTTTTTTTTTGGGCCCACCTGGAATCCCAACCTTTTTCCTTTTTTTTTTTGCCATTTCAACCAAACTTTCCTTAAAAACTTACCAACTTCTTGGGGCATCCATTTTTTTTTCAAGTTTTCTTTCTTAAGATTTTTTAAATTTAAAATCATATTTTTTCCCTAAAAATATTTTTTTTTTAAACTCAAAAACAACCTGAATCCAAAAGCCTGGGTCCACCCAATCTAAACATTTTTTTAAAAAAAACTTTCCACCAAAACCGGAGGGACTTTGGGGGGCCTTTTTTAACTCCACAAAACCATTTAAACCTTTACTTTTTTGCTTTAATTCTTACGGGGTTTTATTTTCCAAAAAAAACCCCTTTCCTTACCCCCCCCACAAACCACTGTTAAATTCCTTTCTCTTACCCAATTTTTTTTTTTTCCCCCTATTTTTTTCTCATTTACCTCTTTTTTTTTCAGATTTCTTTCCAAATAGCCCCAAAACATCAAAAAAAATTCCATTTTTTTTTCAAGGATTTTTATTTTTTAAATTTAGGTTTTTTTTTTTTTTAGGGGGCCCAAGCCGCACACCTTTCTTCTTTCAATTTTTCTTTCTATACAAAAAATAAAAAAACCCCCCACAAAAATTTCCCACTTTTTGGATTGCAACACAATCTAATTTTTTTTTCTTTTTTTTTTTTAAAAAAAACCCCCCCCCCCATCAATTCCCAACACCATCTATTTTAAGAGTAACGTATGGGGCTGTTAATAAAAACCACATTCCTTTTGATTACACCTCCGCTTATTTTTTAAATTTTTATTAAAAAACCCCAATTTTTTTTACTTTTTAGGGTGGAAAACATTGCATTTTTGATCTCTCTCAAAATACTCATTTTCGCATTTACTCGATGTAACCTTCCATTTTTATTTCTTTACCCCCCCCCCAACCCCCCCACCCCTTTTTTTTTCCCACTTAATTTCGTTTTCCATTAACCATTTAACTTTATTGGATTTTTTTTCCATTTTTTCAAGGGGGGGAAGGGTTGCTGAATTTTCAGTATCGCCCATTTTTATTTATTTCCACTTTAAAAAACATATAATTTTATTGTGTTGTGATGTGAGCTTGCAAAAGCGTATCCCACATGTTTATTATAATTTTATTATAATATAGATTCCTTAATATTTATATATTTATTAGTATTATATAATCCATATATATTAATATTTATATATTATTTAAAATTCGATTTTTTAAAACTTTTTTTCCTTTTCATTAACTTTTTTTTCTTTATTATAAATTATTTGTGTCTATTTCTTGTCCTCTAACTGGCTTAGTCCAGTTTTTCGAGTATGGGAAAAAGGGGGTCCAAATTTGTTCTTTTCAGTGATTTTTTGAAAAAAAAAACGTTTCTGAGTGTACTGGGGGGGGGGTTTTTTTTTGCTTTTTTTTACAAAAAAAAAAAACTTGAAGGGGAATCGGGACCCTATTTCTGCAATCCCTGTCGATAGATTTTTGTTTCGAGAAGAAAAAAATTAGGAAACATTTTTTATTTTTTTACGTTCGGTGTTTTCCCCTCACAAGGGGACGGTTTTGGGGGGGACCTTTCTGTTTTTTTTCAAAACCTTTCCGTTTTTGTGGATGCCAAAGTTGGCCAAAGGGCCCCCCACCAATTTGTTTGTTTTTCCAAAGGGTGTTATTTAAAAAAAAAGGGCCAATTTTAACAAAAGGAAAAAGGGATTGTGTGTCACTTTCCTGGGAATAGATTCAAACACCGCGTTTCGAGAAATTTTGGCATTTAATTTTTTTCCGTAAAGTAAGGATGAAAAAAATTTTTTCTCCAAGTTTATTTTCCCACAAAATTTTTTTTTTTGGTTTTCTTCTATTTTAATAGTTACTTTTGAAAAACATATCTCCCAAAAAAATTTTTTTTCTTTCGGCATTCTATCGAAAGTAAAATTTTCTTCTCTCTTTAGCTCTTTACAAATAAAAATTAAATACGGGATTTAAAAGATAAAAAATTTAAATTATTTCAAATGGAGTCTGTAAACTTTTTGTTTTCTTGGAACAGTTAAAATCAATAATTTTGGAATTTTCAAAAAAAAAAAAAAAAAAAAAAAGTTTATGGAAGAGGAATTTTCTCAAAGCTTTTCCCGGGTTTTGTTCTTAAAAGGAGGTGGGGGAACATTGTTAAAAAATTTGTAAAAAAAATTTTTACTTGGAGAAAATTTTTCTTTTTAGAAAAGGGCTTTTGGGGGGCAAAAAATACATTTCATTTTTTTCCTTTGGGGGGAGGGGGGGGGAAAGAATTCAGACTTTTATTTTTCATTTTTCCAAAAAAAAAAAAGGTTGAAAAAATTTTAAGGTTTTCCCTTTAAAAAGGAAGGTTTTTTTTATTTCTTTAAAAGGCTTCTTTTTCATGTAGCATTTAATAATTTCTTTGAAAAAAAAAAACCATTTTTCCAAAAAGGGGGATAATTTTTTCCAAAAAAAGCTTGATAGGATTAGAAAAAAACATTTGGTAACAATCGGTTGGTATAGGGTTTTGGCAGGGTTTTTTTGGGAAAAGGGGGGGAACCCCATTTTGCGGCATTTTTTAGTATTGAATTTGGGGGAAAGGGGTCCCCCCTCTAAAAAACCCGAGGACCTTTTTCATCCCCCCCCCCCACTATTTTTTGGTTTTTTCATTCCAACTGTTTTTGGGGGGATTTTTTTGGTTTGGGAAAAATTTAGGGGAAGAAAAAAAAAGAGAAAAGTTTGGAATGATTTTGTATTCGAATTAGTGGTTGGTTTTTGATGAAGTATTTCTCAAAATACATTGTAAAGGAAATATTAAGGATTAAGGCCGTTAGTTCGGACGGGGGGATACCGACGGGGAAGGGGATAAGCCTTTCTTTTAAATTAGGGGGGGGGGAACTTTCCGCATTTTTCTTCTTTGGGGGAAGGGGGGGGGCCATTTTTAACCCAGGCCCGGACAATTTTTTTTTTTTGCTTTGGGATATTGGAGTGATTAACCCCCCACCATGGGTTTAAAGGTTGAATTGGTTAAATTTAGGGATAGTTATACCTAATTTTTTTGAGTGGGGGTTTGAATTTCCCAAATTTTTATTTTTTTGAAGGTTCATAAAATTGATTTTCTCCAAAAAACGAGGTTTCAAAAAATTCGGGGATTATTTTTTTGTTTTTTGTTTTGTTTTTAGGCACCTAATATATCAGGTTTAAATATTTCAGGTAGAGGGGGGAACCAAAAAAAAAAAAAAAAACAAATCCAAAAACATATCCCCATTTGCATTTTCAGGGAAAGATTAGGGAAAAATTTTTGCAATTTTGAAAAAAAAAAAAAACCTTTTTATTATTTATTTGTTAGTTTAGATTATTGAGAAAAAAAAAAAATTTTTTGGATAAATTTATGATATCTTACCTCTCATACTTTTTTTGTTAACATTGATCTCTATCTTTGCTGTTTTTTCTTTTTAATTTTTCTATCTACTAGTAAAAAATGAAAATGAAAACATGGATTTTTTTTTATTTTTAATTTTGTTTGATATTGTATTTAATATTAATATTTAAATTAATTATATAATATTTATATATAATTATTTATATTATATATATATAAAATATATAATATATATTATATATTATTTTATATATTTATTTAAAAGGGGCGGAACGGGAAAAAAGGCTTTCAGGGTGGTTTAGGGTCAACTTTCATCAGGCTATATGGGATGAAACTGTCACCTCGCCCTTTTCTTTTAAAGACAGTTTTTTTTTCTTATCCACCACCTATTTTTTTAAAAAGGGTTTTTCAAATTTCTCAAAAAAATTCTTCGCTTATAAGGTAATGGCATTTAAAAAAAATAAAAAAAAGCATAATATTAATATTAAATTATATAAATATTTCACAATATTTATAAAAAATATTTTTTATACATATTTAAATATATAAATTAATATAAATAATATATTATTTATTTATATACATATATAATAATTATAAATTATTTAATATTTAATATATGTATAAAATATTATTATATATATATTTAATATAATTGTATTTTATTTTTATATATATATTATTTATTTAATATTATTTTATATTTAATATATTAATATATAGTATATATATTTATTATATATAAAATATTATATATATATTTAAATAAATAATAAAAATATTATAATATATATAATTATATAATATAATTTATATATATATATATAAATAATAATATTATAATAATATTTTAATAATATTATTTTTAAATATATATATTTTTAATAATATTATATAAATTATAATTATATATTATTTTACATTAAGTATTATTATTATTATTTTATATTATAATTATATATATAAATTATATATATATATTATTTAATAATATATTATATATATATATTATATATATATTAATATTTATCATTTAATTTGGGAAAAAAAGTTTTTTTTTTTGCATTAAAGGTTGTTAGCATTGTCGATGAGGGTACGAGTTTCTTTTATTTTTCTATGATTCTAGGGTGTTTTTTGGGGGGGGGGGAGGGGGGGTACATGTCCTAATACCTTAAAATTAGTTGTAGATAATTTTTTAAAAAAAATTTGGTGAATTTTTTCATTAAAAAGTATTTTAGGAATTGGTGCATTTCGGTGGGAAAAATGGGTTTCAAAAAGGGGAATTTGGGGAGGTGGAGATTTTGCGGGGATTTTTTTTGGACTGGAATTAAGGAAAAGTGGATTTTTTTTTTTAAAAAACCCAAAAAAAAAGGTTTTGTGGGGGGAGGGTTTAAGTTCGGGATTTTGGGGAACTGGAAGGAAGAGCAATGGATTAGGCACCCTTGTTTATTTAAAGGGTAATTTTTGAAGATAAGGGGGAAAAAACCCCGCCAAGGAAAAAAAGCTAAAAAAAGTGGAAAAAAAATTTGGGTTTTATTTTGAGTTTTTGTTTTTAGGGGGGGAAAGGATTAATTATATTGAATGGGTTTTATTTTTTGTTTTTTTGAAAAAAAAGAATTTTTTTGCGGGTTCGGAAACATGTTGATTTTTGAGGAAAATTTCTTTCTGTAATTTCTTCTCTCTCTTTCTCTTTCTCCTCCTTCTCCTCTCCTCTTCTTCTCTTTCTCCTCCTCCCCCTTCCTCTTTTCTTCCTCTTTCCTTTCCTTTTTTTTCTCTCTTCTTCTTTCTCTTTCCTTTTTCTCTCTTCTCTTCCTCTTCTTCTCTCCTCTTCTCTTTCCCTCTTCTTTTCTTTCTTTCTTTCCCCTTCTTTTCCTCTCTTTTTCTCTTTCTCTCTTCCTCTTCTCTTCTCTTTTTTTCTTTCTCCTTCTTTAAAAGAAAAAAAAAATTTTGAGAAAATGGTTTATATTTTGAATGTGAACATTTTCAAAAATTTTTTTAAAATTTTAAAAACCACAAGAGGGGGGAAATAATATCTGAAAGGAGGGAAGTGGGGGAAACTTTAATTTAGGGGGGGGGGGGGGGGAATTTTTTATTTTGAAAAAACTTTTTTGTTATGAAGAAACAAGGGGATTAATTTTAGGGGGGGGGGAAAAAAGGGGATTCTTTTTTGGGCCCAAAATGTTTAATTGATTGGTAACCGGGATATTTAGTTTTGGGGGGGAAAGGCTTTTTTAATTGGGGGGAAAAATTCCTGAAAAAAAAAAAAGTAATTTTGGTGAAATCTTTCTTAATGGAAGCGTGTGTTATAGGAAAAAAAAAGAATATAAAATGGTTGGGAAAGAAGGTAAATGGGGTTTTAAATATTTAACTTCATAAACAAGGGGAGGTTTTTATTTTTTGGGGAAGGGGGTTATTATTTTTTTTCCATTCTTTTATTTAAATGTTTGGTTATTATTGGGGATTTTTTTTTTTTTGAGGGTTTGATGGAAAAAGATTTTTAAAGGGTTTAGGTTTTTCGGGGCCCCAAGTAGGGGTTTACGGAAAAAAAAAAACCCCAAGTTTTTTTTTTCCAAATTTTGGAGTAACTTCGCCCAGGGGTTTTTTTTTATTAAAAGAAAAAACAAAAAATTTTTTTTTTAAAAAAAAAAAAAAAAAAAAAAAAAAAAAAAAAACTTTTGGGGGGCAAAAAAATTTTGGTAAAAAAAAAACCCTCATAGATAATATTTTTTTACTATTATTCCAAATTTTTATTGATTGGTATTTTTTTTTGATATATTATATATTTTATAATATAATTTATTATTTATTATTATTATATTTAATATATATATATATTATAATATTATTAATATATTATTTATATATATATATTATATATTATATATATAATTTTTTATATATATAATTATAATAATATTGGGGTTTTTAAAAGATAGTTTTAAGGTGGGAAACTTATGGTCGGGGGGAATAAAGAAAGGTATATTAGACGTTTCTAAAGTACAATGTGTTTTTTTTTTTTTTCAAATGGGGGGGAAAACAAAATAATAATAAAGGGGAGACCAAGTCATTAAGGTGTGAAGGAAAGGAATTTGATTAAAAAAAATGAGAAATGAAACGTATTAAAAAAAAAGAAAAAGTTGGTTGATTTGTCGGAAAGCAAATGATTAAAAAATTGAGAGGAAGAATAAATTGAAAAAAGGTAACCGTTGAGGATGGTTTGGTTTTCATGTTTTTTGGAAAAAAAGGGGGGGGAGTTGGATGATTTTAGGGTTTCAGGTTTTGATTTAAGGGAGGGGATGCATTTTTAGTGGGTTGGAAGGGTGCCTGGAAAAAATCGAACTTGGGGCTGGGGGGAGACGAAAAAAGGGAAAAAAAAGGGGGAAAGTTTTCCTCCCTGTATTAATTTATGGTATTATTTTTTTAGGTGAAGGGGGGAAATGGTTTGAATTTTTGGCCAAGGCAGGGGCGGGAGGAGAAAAAAAGGGTGGCATATTTAAAATTGGGGGTAGTGGGGGGGAAAAGGGGAAAAAAAAAAATTTGGGGCGGGGGTTTTTGTTGAGGGGGGGTATTTGGTTGTTGGGCCCCCCACCCCTTGGCCAAAAAGGTAATTGGAAAAAAACCCTTTTTTTTTACCATTGGGCGGGATTTTGGCCAATTAGTGAAGGGGGGTTTTCCGGTTTTCGCGGGGTCCCGTTTTTTTGGAAAAAAGGGGGCTTCTTAGGGGATAGCAGATGAATCAGTCTTTTTCGGAATAGATTTTAAAAAAGGGATTTTAAAAAGGGGGGGGAAAAACCCTTTTAAAGGGGGCTGAAGGCTTGTTTTCTTTTTTTCCCGGACTTGCGTTTCATATTTTTCTTTCTTTTTTTAACTTTTTACTTTTCTGTTTTTCCCACTTTAGAAGGATATTAATTTATTACGTTTAACATTTTTTTTTTTTTACTCCCCAGGGGGTCTTTAGGGGGGAGGAAAGAAAAAAGGTGGGGGGATTTGGATTTGATTTTGATTTTTTGATGAGAATGTTTCTGTGTGAAGTGATGGGGATTGGGGATGATAAAATATTTATTAATTATAAATTTATTATTTATAAATATTATAATATTATTTATATATTAAAATAAATTATTATATATAATATTATTATTATTAATTATAATAATATAATATTTTATAATTATAATTTTTAATAATTAAGGGGGTTATTTTAAAGGGGGGAACGGTTAAAAGGGGGGACGGGGGGGCTTTCTTTTTCCTCGGGGAACCCTTTGGGCCTTTTATATTATTTCCTAAACCTAACTTTTCTATTTTTCCCCTTGCATTTTTTTGCGAATTTTGCCCCCCACCCCACCCACCAATTCCTAGGGGGGAAGTGGGAAAGGCGTGGAATGGGATTATTTTTTTGATATAATATTTATTATCTACTTTATTATATTTAATTAAATTAATAATTTATTATATAATTTATTATTATATAATATATATTTAATTAATTATATTATATTTTATTAATTATTATTTATAATCCATTCGATCATTCCGCTCACCAGAATCTGATTCATTTTTTTCAATTTTTCATTTTTTTCATTTTTCATCATCCCAATTCAATTCCCATTCCATCTTTTCCATTTTTTTTTCCCAAAAGAACTGGGGGTAAAGTGTGGCGTTGAAATTATTGCATTCGGAAAAAAAAAAGAAAGAAAGGGTAAGGTAGGGTAAGGGGAAACATTTTGGAACCACCCCAAGTCGGAAAAAGGAAAAAGGCCCCAAAGCCTTTGAACGGGGGCCGCCCTTTCCTTTTATTACCATTAAATTAAGTAAAAAAATCCATACGGGGAACCCAGTTATCGATGCAAATGCGTGGCATCTGAACATTTTTCAACGGGGGGGGGGGGAACCACCCCCAGGAGGGGTGGTAGTATTATATTATGAAATTTTAGACCTATGGCATGGACGGGGAGAATATTCAACTTTTTTTACTCCCTTTCCGCCCTTACGACCCAGGGTGGCCCCCCCCCAACCCCAAAAAAAAAAAACATATTAAATATAATCAATTATTATTTTATATTAATAAATTAATTTAATATATATATTTATTTAATATTATTTAATATATTATTTTATATTTTATATATATATTATTATATTATATTATTATATATAATTTATTATTATTAAAAAAGAAGGGATGCAAACCGGGAGAAGTTTTTAAATTTTGTGGGGAAGTCGGGGAGGGGCCGGGAAGGGGAATGAAAAAAAAATTTTTTAATTTTTCCCGGGGCGGGAGGGCCGGATGTTTCTTCCCGGCCGGGAGAAATTGAAAAATTTTTTACCATCTCTAGAATAATATTTGAAAATTGATTTCCTATCTTGTAAATTTTTTTTTTGCTTTTACTATTGTTTCATATATAATTTTAAATTATTTTTATTTATCTCTTTTGTTTATATATTAATTAATATATTATTTATAAAATATTAATATATAATTATTATTTATTATCTCTATATATATTAATTATTATTTGCTATTTTATAAATATTTGTTTTTGTAAAAAAGAAATTTTATCTAAAAAAAAAAATTAAGGGAAAAAAATTTTGGAAATTTGAATTGCTTTTTAAATTTTTTATTTGTGCTTATTATGTTTCTTTCTGTTTTAATTATATTGAGAATTACTTTTTAAGGATTTTTAAAGTTAAAAAAAATAAGCGGATAATTATTTTTAAAAAGGGCAAGAAGTGGTGGGGTTTTCCCTTTTTTTTTTTTTTTTTTGCGCTTTATTTCAGGGGAGAAAATTTACATTACTTAATCAAGAAAGGGGGGGAAAAAAAAACACAAAAGGGGGAAAGCTTTAAAAAAGAAAAAAACATTTATAAAGTCAACAAAAAACAAAATCACCTTTAAACTCAACTCCTATGGAATTTTTGAAAAAAAAAGGGGGGGAAAAAAAAAAAAACAATTTTTTTTAAAAAAAAACCAAACATTTTGAAAAAAGATTTTAGAAGGGAAAAATAATTTCTGGGGAATTTCTTTTCAAGAGGGGAAAAAAAAAGTGTCTTTTTGAAAAAAAAAAAAAAAAGAAAAAAAAAACAAATATTCCCACAAAAGGGGGGGACAACAGGGCAGATTTTTTTGATTTTGGATCCCCATTTTTTTTTTGTCCACCCCCTATCATTCCCCACAAAACTTCTACCCCCCCAACTAATAAAAAAAAAAAAAGAAAATTTTTCTTTTCAAGGGCCTTACCTTCCAAACTCTTTTTGAAAATTTAACTGAGAGTAAAAAAAAAAGGATTTGGGGGGGGGGGATCTAACTTGAATAGGAAAAAAAAAAAAAAAAAAAGCACCAAAAAAAAAAAATTTCATTTTTCCCAAAAATTGGGGAATTTAAATTTGAATTTTGCTTTTAAGTAAAAAACCTTCTTTTGCAATTTAGTCATTTTTTTTAGAAGGGGGGGGGGAAATTGGGGAAAAGTTGGAGAGGAGATTTTATTTAAATTTTTTTTTTTTCCCACGTAATGGGGGGGTTCCCCAAAAAAAAATTGGTAAAATTTTTCCCAATTTTCCCAAGGGAGGGTTTTACTTTTTTCAAAAAAAAAAGAAAAGGAGAATTTTATTATTTCCCCAAACCCCCAATATATAAAAAAAGGGTTAGAAAAAAAAACAAAAAAAAATAAAAAACACTTTCACACCTGAAAAAAAAAAAGGGGAAAAATAACTTCGGACGAACTTTCATTCTTGATATTTTTCAATCAGTTTTAATTAGATTTCGGACTTGCTTTTTTTTTCATTATAAAAAAAAAAAAAAAAACCAATGGGAAAAAATCTTTTTATTTGACTGGAATTTTTTGTTCAACCAAGGGGCATTTTGAATGTTCATAATTAAATAGTTGGATTTTTTTCCAAAAGTTTTAAAAAGGGTGTGGGAAAAAAACATACCAAAAATTTCAGAAGTCGAATTCATTCTTTTTCTACCCATTTCAAGCGGGAAAAAATTTATATTTTGTCTTAAAAAAAAAAAGGGTTGGAAGGGGGAAAAATTTACGGAACGGGACTTTGGATTTTAAAAAAAAAAAAAAAAGGGGGGAAAAAAAAATTGGGTTTTCCATTTGGGGTTGTTTTTTCCTTAAAAACCAGGACTTTAAATGCAACTTTTTAAAAAACCCAATTTTTAAACCAAAAAAATCATGTTGGTCTGCACGGACCCAGGGTTGTTTTTTATTTTTATCAATTGGAAAAACCTAATCTTTTATTCCTTTCCTTTCTATTAAGCTTTTTTATACTTAGCTTGAATCAAAATCTCTAACTTGTTTATTTATTTTTTCTTTTCAATATAAATTAGAACAAAAGAAACTTAATTTTTTACTTTTTATTGTTAGGGGGAAAAACAAACTGTACGGGTTTTTACTTGATACCTGTGTATCATACTAATTTTTTGCTTTACAATTAATATATTTATTTTTGGAAAAATTCAAAAAAAAATCTTCCCAAAAAAAAATTATTTTTTTTGCCAAATTTTTTACACCAAAAAAAAAAGGGGGGGGCTTAGGTCGTATTTATTTCCATAGTTTGTGGAAAAAACCCAAGATTTGGAATTCATTTTTTTTTTTCAAATTAATTATTTATGCTGCCAAAAAAAAAAAGGGATCATTTTAAAGAGCAAAAAAAATTTTTGGCAAAATTTTTTTTTTACTATTAAAAAATTCTTCAAAATTCGAAAAAAAAAAACAAATCTTTAAAAGGGGGGAATTATTCTTTTTAAATTTGCAAAAATCCACTTGGGAAAAAGCTTAATGGGAGAATATAAATTATTAGATTTTTTTTTTTTTAGATTTGGGGAAAAAGAATTTAAAACTTAAAAAAGAGCGAAGAAGATGTCGTTTAATTATTAGATTTTTATTTCCTTTTTTGTAAAAAAAAAAAACCCTTGTTGTAATAATGCATTGCCAAAAAAAAAATATTTTTTCAAAAAAAAAAAAACTTGAAGGAATTAGCGGTTGTAAAAAAAAAATCGGTAGAGGGAAAAAGGATTTGAACTTTAATAAAATTTTTTGTTTATTTTTTCTACTGGGGGGAAAAAATAATTACGTTAGCCATTTAAAAGGAACGAAAGGAAAAAAACCTTATTGGTTTACTTTGGGCAAAAAATTCTAAATCCCCCGCCAATTTTTTAACCCAAAATTTTTTTTAAAAAGGCTATAAATTAATTTTTTATTTAATTGGATCCAAGGAAATTTTTTTTAAAAAATGGGGAAAAATTTTTTTATTTGCTTTCATCAAGAAAGAAGGTTTAAAAAAAAAAAAACTTTTATTTTAAAAAAAAAAAATAAAAGGGGGAAAAAAAAAATTACTCAATCTTTTTCAAGTTCTTCACAAATTAAATTTATCACAAAAAAAAAGTAAAATTCGGCTGGTTTTTTAAAAAGAATCAAAAATGGATTCAGGGGTTTTTTTTCTTCTTAACCAATCTGAACTACAGAAATTTCCAAAGGAAAAAAAATGTTTGAGAGCCAAGGAAGGAAAGAAGGGGGGGAAAAAAAAACATATTTTCCCATGTTTTTATTTGGAAGTTTTTTTTTTTGGCTTTTGAATATTGTGAGTTATGTTTTCTTTACAAAAGTAACAATATTGGGTAGCTTTAATGCAATATTTTGTGAGCAGAAATATTGTTGTGCTCTTCAATTTTTCCAAAAAAAAAAAAAACCAAGGGTGGGGGAAAACTTGGTCCCCCAAAGGGGGGAGAAAAAAGTTTTTTAAAAAAAATGCAAAACGTAGGGAAAAAAAATTTATGAGTTGAGAGAAAAAAAACAAAAACAATTTGAATTAGGGGGGGAAAATTTTTAACTATTTTCCAAACTTACTGTGGGGGAATAAAAATTATTTTGCAGCACCCCAAAAACTTATGGAATGGAAAAAATCGGATTTTGCTTTTTGAATCCCCCACCTTGTTTTATGGGGGTGGGGGAAAAAAGGGGGAAAAGGGAAAAAAAAAAAAACTCATTTGCTCCTCATAACATTCTTAATTTTACATGGTTTACAAAAAGTAAGGAAAAAAAAAAAAATTAAACCACTCTGCCTTTTTTTCCCACCCTTTTTCCAAAAGGTGGTAATTTTTAGCGGGAGGAAAAAAAGGAAAAAGAATGTTTTAGCCATTTGTTGCAAAGTAAAATATTTATTTTTTTTACAAAAGGTAAAAAAGCAATTTGGGGTCTTTCTCCCCAAAAAAAAAAAACTTAAAAAAAGGCTGATGTCAAATGATTAGTTTCTTTTAAATCCATTATTTAATTTTAAGGCAATTATTTTTCATTTTTAAATAATTAAGGAAGGACAAACTTTGTTACATTTATCTTATAAACTAACATATTTGGGCAATTTTAAAAGCTATTTTAAAAAAACTTTTTTTCCCTTTTTTCTTGAGGAAGTTATGCTTTAAATCGAAATATAATTTTTCATATTTTTTCTCAAAAAAAAAAAAAAAAATTATTTTTTTTAACTGTTTTGATTACCTTTCCTATTTTTACCCAAGTATTCGGATTAAACTGGGCTTGGGTTTTTTTACATTGCCCCACCTTTTTATTTAAAATTATTATAAATTAATATTATATAATTTATTAATATTTATTATATTTATATTATTATAAAATTATATTTCTGTCATTAGGTAATATCTTTTATTTTTATATTTTTTTCAAAATATATATTTAATATATATATATATATATTATTATATATAATAAATTTATTATTATATATATATATATAAAATTATATATTTTAATAAATTTTATTGTAATAAATCGATTATAAAGTCGATTTTTATTCACATGCAGACTTAAGTAGCAATTACACTGTATATATAATATTTATAATTTGATAAATATATATAATATATATTTTAAAATAAATATATATATATATAGTATAGATAAATAACTTAAATTTATTATAATTTATATATATATATTAATAAAAATAGTAATATATATATAATAATTTATAACACTATATTATTTTTATAGGGTTTTTTTCAAAAAAATGCTTTTTAAGTTTTGTTTTAAAAAAAACTTAAAAAAAAACTCTAATTTTTTGAAATTGAAGGTTTAAAGGGGGGGGGGGGGATTTGGTATATCATAAAAGTTTTTTTATTTTGTCTATATTTTAGAGGGAAAGTTGTTTTATACATACATAAAAAAAACACTTTGTTACCCCAATTTTCATTTTTTTTAAAAAACCTATTTCGTTTTAATTTCCATTTTTTTAAAAAGCTTTACAATTTTTAAATCAAAAAAAGTGTATTTTTTTTGCTAGAGGTAAAAAAGAACGGGTTTTTTGGATTTATTCCAAAAAAAACCCTTTTTTTAAGGTTTAAAATTTTAATTTCAAAATAAAAAAATTTTAGTCAAAATTTAGGTTAAAAAAAAATTGGTTGTTTTTCCATATTTTTTTTTAGGGGGCCCTATTTTTTTTCATTATTATATTATTAATTATTATAGGTTTATTTAAAAAATTAAGTTTTTTTTTAAGTTTTTTGGGGACTTTAATATTATTGTCATAACGGGACCCAAAAAAAAAAAAAATATTTTAAAGATTTTACTTTTTTTTTTTTTTAACCCCATTTTTTTGGAATTTTTGAAATTCTTGGATCCTTTCTAAAAAAATAAAACGAACTTCTTTTAAATTTTTCATTTAAAAAAATAAACGTTTCATTTTTTAACTTACTTTCAACCTCCGGAAAATTATTTTATACAAAAACAAAAATCGTCGGAATTTTTTTTTTTACCTTTTCCAAGAAAAAAAAAAACCTAAACCCCTTTTCCAAAAATATAAGGTCTCCGGCCGGGAAAAGCCGGAGACTAGTGGTTTCCGGCCGGAGCCGGAGATCTTAAAAAAGGCCGGAACTCCGGCCCAGCCGGAGCCGGACTGGCTAATTAGTGCATCCCTAATATATTATATATATATATTATATATATATATAATATATATAATATATATATATATACTATATATTATTATATTATACTATATATATTTATATATATATATATATATATATATATATATATAATAATATATATATATATATATATATATATATGTTTATTTGAGCATGTAAAATGAGATGTCTGAAATGAAATGTTGATAAGACCAAGGTGACGGTGGTGGGTGAAGAGACCCCAGTGTTCAGTCGTGTTGGATGCTAGACAGTTGGAACAAGCACCTGAGGTTAAATATTTAGGCCATACGTTGGATGAAAAAAAGAATGGATGATGCTGAGTGTTGTATAAAAGTTGTGAGTGGTAGAATGGAGGTTTGTGCTTTTAATTCTTTAGTTTAGGGAATGCAAGGGGACTAAGTCTTGAGTGTGCTAGGGATTCGCATGAGGGTATGTTGTTACCGATGTTAATGTATAGTAGTAAAACTATGGTGTGGAATAAGAGTATAAATCTAAGGTGCAGTCTGTTCAGATGTATAACATTTGGGGCGTGTTAGGTGAGAATATTTGATAAAATAAGGAATGAACTTATTGGGGAGTTGTGTGTGTGTGGAGTTATAAAAGGAGTAAATGTATTATGGTGATTTGGTCATTTTGAAAGGATGGATGATCGTAGATTGGTTAAGTTGTTATATAGTGGTGAGTTTGTTGGGAGACTTTTGGTTGAGAGACCAAAGAAAAAGTGTATTAAGTCAACAATAGAGTGTCTGAGAATTGAATGTCGAGTTAGGCTTTCCGATTCTATTCTCGCTGATCTGGATAGAATTTCCGGGTGGGGTTGTCTCAACCTTGTGAAATTTAATTCTTTAAAACTCACCCTACAAATCTCCTCTCAAAACACCTTCCAACTTTCCTATCTCTTTCGACGGCTCTCTCGTCTCTCCTGTTGACAATATAAACATTCTGGCCTTAACATAAACAAAAAAATGTCTTGGAAACCCCACATTACAACGGTTGCTAGGGCGGCCTCAAAGAACTAGTTCTGTTTAGACTGCGAAACTTTTTTTCCTCTTCTCAGTTGCTTCAGCTATACAAGGGTCTCTATCCGCCCTTGTATGGAGTACTGCTCTATATCTGGGACTCTGGTTTCACCCGGCTTTTGGACAGGGTCGAGAAAGCCAAAAGACTTATAAACTGTTCCGTACTTTCCACTTCACTTGACCCTATCTTTGGTGGCGCGATAGTAGCAACAATCACAAATCCTTGTCAAAGGCGGGTCTGCGCCCTGTACTACAGGAAAGACGATGAGCTGGGCTTTTTCGTTCCCCTAAGGGTGGCTATCTTTTTGGTGTACTTTCATGTACGCCGTTTCACCCTGTGGGGTCGTTGCCCCTGGGGACCTATATTTCTATTGATATTTCCATGTACGTGAGCATGTATGTGCGTAAGGATATTGTGATACATGGATGTTTGTTTTTCCCTACCCCTTTGTTCGTGTTACTTTCTCACATCGAGTTATTAATTCATGTGCGGCGTAATAGCGCACATGGTTTATTAACCCAAGCTGTGCACGGCTTACTTACTTACATGAGCTACTTACTTACATGAGCTACTTACTTACATGAGCTACTTACTTACATGAGCTACTTACTCGGTGACGTGCTCGCGTTAAGTACACTTGGAAGTGTATTAAGTACACTTGGAAAGTGTACTTAATACGCGTACTTAATGTTTTCGTTCCTGCGCATTCTGGAAGTCCCCTTGCGGGGGACCGTGCCCGTCGTTTGGCAGCACCACCCATCCGCGTCGAGCGCCCGCGCGCCTAGCTCGCCTGTTCGAGAATACTAGTGACGTGAGCGTCGTTTCGCCTCGCGCGCCTTCATACAAAAATTATCATATTTGGATACGATTGAGCGTTTGTCGGCGCCGAGATACGATCCCTCTATCGCTGAGTTAAGACTTCGTTTACCCACTGTGCTAACGGCTCAGTGAGATAAGATTTAATTTTGATTTCAAGTCATTTAGAGACCCGCAGCTTGATAATAAAAATGCCGCCAATGTTGGCATATATGAGAGGGGCTAGAGTAATAATAATAATAATAATAATAATAATAATAATAATAATAATAATATATATATATATATATATATATATATATATATATATATATATATATATATATATATATATATATATATATATATATATATATATATTATATATATATATATATATATATATATATATATATATATATATATATTTCTACAACAACGACAACAACAACAAAAAAGGAGGCTTCAAATCCTTACGCATGCGCGTACTGGCTAAGATTACTGACCAGATAGATATATATATATATATATATATATATATAAATATATATATATATATATATATATATATATATATATATATATATATATATATATATATATATATATATATATATAAGATGAATCATAGCGAAGAAGTTATTATCTGGTATCTTAACTGATGCGGGAAAGTAGAAAAAAGATGAAGAAAAAGGAGAAGAAAGAAGAAAAAGAAGAAAAAGAAGAAGCGTGACGCGCATGCACCTAAATTTAAAGATAAGAACGACGTCTCGCTATTATCTTCAGTAGATTATAGGACATATATATATATATATATATATATATATATATATATATATATATATATATATATATATATATTATTATTATATATATATATATATATATATATATATATATATATATATATATATAATTATATTTTTTTTTTTTATGTATATATATATATATATATATATATATATATATATATATATATATATATATATATATATATATATATATATATATATATATATATATATTATATGTATAGCAAATTGTGCAAATATTTTTGGTATCAACTAATGCAAAGGAAAAAAAGATGAAAAACAAAACAAGTTTTTATTTTAAAGCATTTTATAACATATATTTACAAGATTATTAGAGAAACATTATTTAAAACAGATAAGGATCACTATATATATATATATATATATATATATATATATATATATATATATATATATATATATATATATATATATATATATATATATGAAGCGCGCACGAAAACGCGAAAGGTTTCACGATAAATGCTAGAAAACGGTTAAACACCCAAACTAACTGAACGAAGTACAATG